>JAXIVJ010008085.1:0-57290 GCA_036785665.1 Chirona hameri | reverse complement strand
TGAGGTCAGGACCTGCGCAACAAGCTCTGCTTAGCGTGGGTCCTGACCTCGGAAATCCAGCCATACAAAACATTCGGACTAATTTTTTTTTTTTTTTTTGGTCAAACAGCATAAACTGTCCACAAAATATGCCAGCGGCCTAGCATTAATCTGTGCCCTGTGGACAAACCAGGCACTTAATGACCAATTATATGAGCTCTGTGTCCTGAGCTGTAGCCTGTAATTCATTTATGTGTAAAGAAAGTGAGGCGTTGTGTCCAACTCCAGTGGGCACAAAGCCACTGTTCAATCAGCCCTAACTAGGTGAATACCTTGGAACTGGTAGGGTAGGTACCTAAATACTTAGAAAAGGTAACTAACTCATACTTTGGTTCATAAACCACAGAGTACACGCACACCTTTTTCACACGAAAAATTATCAAAAGGTACCCACCTTTTCCTAATTTCTAGGCTATACCATATCAAAAACTAAATCATAAACAAACATTTGCATGACCTCCGCATGTCCCAAATATCACTGTCGCATCGGCGCCGCTTTATTCCACATCATGCTTTATACAAAATAATACCTAATGCAAAATCAAAATAAATGTTTTATTCGCTTAAAAAAAAATGAAACGTAAAGTCATTAATGCTTTTGGAACTTGGAATTTGCAATTATAATAAATATTATAAATATCATTTTATAATCAAAATAAACAACACGCGTGTCCAATTGGCTCACATTCACATTCACATTCGGAAATACATTCGATGACTATTTGGATTGGCTTCAAAATTGGTACACAGATAGATCACAACCCAGTGATCATTCTGGTAAAATCTTAGAGTTGCACATTCAAAATCAAAGGATTTAGAGCAGGTCATATGTTTAAAGGGAGTGTGCCTACTCACATCACTTAGTTGGAGTTATTGACACTGGTCTATAGAACACAATTTTCTGAATTGAACCATTACTTCATTTCTCCAGATTCACCCTAGTTGCTGAGATATTCAAAGACTCCAGGAATTTGCTTGGGAGCAAAAAGTTATCGGGTAGACTCCAGATGGCTTCTCACTACTAAAAGCACTGCAACTATCGATTATACCGCTAGCATATCGTTATCACCGGCCAATAGCAATTCGAACAAACAGCTCGTGCGCGCTGATAGCAGCTGCCGAACAACAGAACCTGGACGGCCATCATGCTTTTCGACGGTTTGTTAACATTGAACCAGACTGGTTATTAATTTGTATGCGATGTTCGGGCTCGCACTAAGAGCTGGAGTTTTCGCAGCAATTGGCCGCCAGGGACCGCTAGTGAGACATGGTGTTTACCCTGGCTCACTAGCGGTCCCTGGCGGCCTGAAGCTGCTAAAACTCCAGCTTTTAGTGCGAGCTATCTCGGTCGTATCTTTGGTAGTTGTGTTATCGTGGTTTTAGTTTGGTAATTGGTATTGTCCTTCCATTAACTTGACAATCCTGGATGATGCGTTGACAAATCTTCAAACGAACGATAACGGTCATTTGTGGAAATGCCGTATCAGTGCTGCGTCCGTGGTTGTAGATCAAGGCTGTATCAAGGCAATAGATAAGATACCAGAAATGTACTTATAAACAATGTCGCTGTTGTATAAACAAAAATCGTGCATATGACTACGAAGAAGCATCTCGATCGCTGCACCGCCCACCGGTACGTGTTGACATACGGTTTTGACTGATAGTAGTTTGAATAAAAATAATTATTGAACACCAAAGCCTTTTGGCTATTATAATGTATTTTAAATATTAGGTCAAGGTAAGTCGGTATTCATCATTAGCATAGGCCGTCTTCAGGTTATTCAGTAACCTGATTCAAATTCTTAACACAATACATATGAAAAATCTATGGTTCATAATTTAAAAATGTTTGATATGTATTTTTAAGTCTATTTTCCAATTAATTAGTAACATTAACATGAGAAATAGACAGAACTGCAACTAATCAGATTTGTAACCTGAAAATAGACTATGATTGAAACTCTGGTATTAGTTCAGTAGTTCACCTCCCCAGTTTATGGTGTTCTTGAGGTCCTTAATAGTAGAAGATAAGTCTGCTGACTAATATTATGACATACTGAACAGTGGGTTATCTTTCTTGTAGAGGTTGATTTTCTATTGGGTCTGCAGTGCTGGAATATTTTTATCTTTGCACTTTGCTGAGATGCAAAGATAAAAGGTTTAACACACATTCAATGATAAAGTGAAATAATGTGTTATCTTTGCATCCCTCTTGAGATACAAGATAAGGTCATGTGAGTTCCGACTAAAAATCAAGTACTGAACTGAACTAGACTGAATCAACCTCTACTTAAAATATGGAATTCTTCATGTCTGCCTTGCGGAAGATAAAAAATATTTCTGTGTGTTCCTGAAAAACCTCACTCCTTCATTGCTCGTTTTTTCAGTCGCACGCTTGGAAAATATATGATTATCTTCCACTCGGAGCCATGAAGAATCCTCTATACTGTCTGTCTACAAGATGGTCTGGGGTGGGGTCCAGGGGGCGATTTCCACTCAGTGGGTTCCACAGCACAGCGAGCGAATGCGAGCGGAGCGTTCTAAACATGGGTCCCTATGACCTTAATTGCTGTAAAGATTAGGTCAGGTTTGATGATGTATAGTTTTTGGTGACATAGTTTTGGTATTACTGGTACGCTTTTATGTCTGTCGTAATAATACTCTCTTTGTTATGGACCTCAAGAACACCATTAACTGAGGAGGTGAATTACTGAACTAAAATCTGAAACTGAACAGAAACTTGTCCCTTATGTCTTAGTGTAATTATGTCATTGTCATGTTGTGTTATATCATTAGTGTAACGCTTCAGTTTTATAATTATTTTTGGCTCAACGCTCATCTTCAAAAGAGAGCTATTAGATATTATAATTGTTTTGTAATGGTTATTTTTGATAGATCACTAAATAAATATATTGAATTATTTTTGACTTTTGAAGACAAAAAAAACCTAGCTCCTCCATGATTATAGGTTTCATGCTCAGTCCAGACTGGTTACTGATTTAACTTTTTTGGCACAATTCAATCACAATTCATTTTGGAACCTGAATGATCAAATCACTGTTCAATTCATGAAACAATTTTTTGTGAATTGATTAAATCAATGCATAAAAAAATGTGCATTTATATATGTTCTGTATTTCAGGGTGCCAGGGCAGACAGCCAGCTGTTGGCTGCCTCGATGGCAGCATGCAGATTGAAGGAGGCAATGCGTGTGTGCTTCAGGTACTTTGCGGCTCATGATTATGAGTCAGGCTCACATGTTAAGTTGAAGAAGTCTGCCATCCCATCACTGGTACGTGTTGATCCTTACCGCTTGTGTATTCAAGTAGGTGCTTAACTTTGATAAACTTTGCCTTGTGAAGGAATACACACATTTTGGAGCACCAATTTCTTTGAAAATCATTGTAACAGATTACCATTTGGGCCAAATTTAGTTTACACTTTATTGATTAGCATCAGGGGCGGATCCAGGGGGCAATGGGACACATGCCCCACAAAAGTATGAGGAGGGCCCCCTCTGTGGACGGTTGGGCCTGGGTCCATCCGTGTCTGAGGACCTGAGGGCCCTTGCCAAGCCTGGGGGACAGCCATGACTGAGAAGGCCCTTTCCAGACCTTTGATGGCCCAACACTGGTCTGAAAGGGCCCTCGCTGGGCCTGAGAGGGCATTTGCCAAGCTTAGAGGCCTTACGACAGTCCAGGGGCCCTTACCAGGCTAAGGGAGCACAAAGCTGGTTTGAGAGGGTCCTTCCCAGGTCTGCACATGCTGGTGGTCCTCTCAGGCCAGCATAGGGCGCTCTCAAGTCTTGCAAGGGCCCTACAAGACTGGCATAGGCCCTCTCAGGCTTGACAAGGGCCTTCTCATACCTGAAAATACACTTGGACCGACTGCAGGCCCTTTCAGACTGGCAAAAATGCTTGGGAGCCCCTTGCAGCTCGTGGACCCTTTGACGTCTGATGTGCCACCGCCCCCCACCCCCATTTTCTTTCCTGGATCCGCCGCTGACTAGCATGAGAGGTTTGCCAGTGTTGTATGCAAGTGTGTTGGTGAGAAGCAGGCACGTAGCCAGGATTTCGTCCAGGGGGGGGGGGGGAGGGGGGCGGCGGCGCCTCGAAAGAGCCCCTTCCCGAGCGTTGAAAGAGCTCCTTCCTAAACGTTGAAAGTCCCCCCCCCCAAAAAAAAAAAACACGCATGAAAAGGCACGTTATAAGGCTGGAAAATGCAGTATGGCAGGTATGGCATGGGCCATACCAACGTTTAGGAGCTTGAGTTAGCAAACTGCCACATCAACTTTGGAACCAGCGACACGAATTTGGAATCAGCTATACCAACTTGGAATATTTTTTTTAAGCTCAAGAGCTGGAACTCTTAAACAAATTGCGCCGCGGAGTGGCGCGAAAATTTTGAGTATTATGCCCTGGGTTGGTTTCTCATCAATGCGTCGCATTGCGTATGGTGCGGACCTCTAAAATTGCTATATGGTGCGTTTAAAAGTGCGGGGAAAAGTGCTGAAGTGAACTATTTTACCCAATAATATAGGAAAGTAGCAACATAACACATAAATGCGCCGAGAAACTGACCGATTTTTTTCCTAACCCGCATATAATTGAATTTGTAGTTAAGTTGCGCGAAAATGTTGAGTTTTATTCCCTGTACAACTGTATTCTTACTGTTGAAAGGCCCAAGGTCCCTTCAGATCGTCTAGGGGCCCCTCTGACCTTTTCTACGCCCTTCCGACCTGTTCAGGGACTCATCTGGGATCCGCGAAACGAAAAGACATGATGTGGAGTGGGTGATATATATAATACAAAGAGGGCTTACTCAACAGGAAAAAATAAAATCGGATCTTTCGGGTATATTGTAGCACCCTGGCGAAGGGTGTTACAATATACCCGAAAGCTCCGCTTTTAATATTTGTATTGTGGAGTAAGTCCTCCTTGTTTTAATTTTCATCTGGGATCTCTACGTGCTTTGACCCTTCTGGTCTCACCAGAGACTCCTCTGACCTTCCAAGAAGCCCCCCTTGTGTGGCAAGGGGCCCATTCGGCCTGTTCAGAGGTCCTTCCGACCTGGCCAGGGACTGCACTGGCTGCTTTGTCGCCCTGCCGACATACTCAGGGGCAGGGGCGGCGGATTGCGGGGCGCAGGGTACCCAAAATCCCCCCTCAAATGAAAATCCTGGGGAGGGGAAGGGTCATGTTGCCCCCAGATTGAGCAGGCTAAAATCTGGGGGGGGGGGGGGGCGAGCAAAACTACCCTTTGCCCCCAGGATTTTCGACTGGGGGAATTTTGGGTACCCTGCCACCGCAATCCCCCGCCCCTGATTAGGGGTCCCTCCGACCTGCCCAGGGCCCCTCCAGTCTGGCTAGGAACTCATCCGGCATGTTCAAGGGGCCTTCCGACCGGCCCAGGGACCCTTTCGGTCTAGCCAGGGGCCCCTCTGACTTGCCCAGGAGCCCCTCGGATCGGCCCAGCGACTCTTCTGGTCGGCCTGCGCTGACTGCTTTGTCGCCCTGCCGACATGCTCAAGGGGCCCTCCGACCTGCCCTGGAGCCCCTCCGTGCTGGCCAGGGGCCACTTCGGCATGTTCAGTGGCCCTTCTTACCCGTCCAATGGTCCTTTCGGTCTGGTCAGGGGCCCCTCCGATCTGCACAGGGGCCCTTTTAACTTTCCAGGGGCCCTCTGGTCTCTCCAGGGGCCCTCAGGTCTCTCCAGGGGCCCTTTAACCTTCTAAGGGGCCCTTCCGACCTAGCAAGGGACTGCGCTGGCTGCTTTGTCGCCTTGCGACATGCTCCGAGGGCCCTCCCACCTGCCCTGGGGCCCCTCCGTGCTGGCTAGAGGCTCATTCGGATGTTCAGGGGCCCTTCTGACCCACCTAGGGGCCCTTTCGGTCTGGTCAGGGCCCCTCTGACCTGCACAGGAGCCCTCTTAACTTCCCAGGGGCCCTCTGGTTTGTCCAGGGGCCCTCCAACCTGCTCAGGGGCCCTTATGACCTGGAAAAGGACTGCGCTGGCCGCTTTGTCGCCCTGTCGACATGCTCAGGGGCCTCTCAACCTGCCCAGGGGCCCCTCTGTGCTGGCTAGGGGCCCATTCGACGTGCTCAGGGGCTCTGACCCGCTCAGGGGCCCTTTCGGTCTGGCCAGGGACCCCTCTGACATGAACAGGGCTCTTTTGAACGTCCAAGGGGCCTTCTGGTCTTTCAGAGAGGGCCCTAGTGGCCCTAAAGGGCCTCTGAAGTCCTCTAAACTCTCTAAAGACCACGCTTCGTGTATTAAAGAGTCTATGATACCGCGCTTCGCGCGGTCTCGTCGGCCCTTTTCGGCGCGCGCAGCGCGCCGAAAAGGGCCCTCGCGCGCCAAAAAGGGTTCTCCTGGCCTCCAGGGCGGGGGGGGGGGGGGGGGGGGGGCGGCGCCCCTGCCGCCCTCCCCTTGGCTACGTGCCTGGTGAGAAGTACAAGAAGAAGTGAAATCAAATATGTCTGTGTAATTTTGCTTCAGTATTACTGCTTACAAATGCATAATTCTCAAGCATTTCAAAGTACACTACTGGTACATACTGGGTTCCAGTGGTATTTTGTCCAAGCATAGCACGACTTAATATTTCCTGATACTGTTTATGTCTGTTTATGCCCCTGCCGCTCTCCCCTTGGCTACGTGCCTGGTGAGAAGTACAAGAAGAAGTGAAATCAAATATGTCTGTGTAATTTTGCTTCAGTATTACCGCTTACAAATGCATAATTCTCAAGCATTTCAAAGTACACTACTGGTACATACTGGGTTCCACCAGTGGTATTTTGTCCAAGCATAGCACGACTTAGTATTTCCTGATACTGTTTATGTCTGTTCATGTGATTTGAATTACACTGTAACATAATGAATAATCGAGTAAATTGTAAAATGCATCATTCAGTATCTAATGGCATTATATCATTCCCATTTCCACATTTCATGACCTGAGTGACATTGCCTTTCCAGCACCTTCCTGACATGGCTCCGGAGCCTGCAGACGGTCCATCAGCTCTGATAACCAGTGGCAGCAGTGAAGCTCGGCTGAAAAGGAGCGGCACACGTGCTGGGTGTCACGGGACAGCTGCAGTTGTTGGGCGCGCGCGACCGGCCGGCGCGGCTGAATAGGAGCGACCTGATGTCTGTCTGTGTGTGTGGCCTGCAGGAAGACGGGGGGGGGGGGGCTGGGGCTGGGCTGCCTCCAGATGGATGAGCAGGATTTTGACAGCTCATTGAGTGTGAGGTAGGGGGAGGGAGGCAAACACCTAGCTGCCCCCCCCCCCGTCTCAAAATGTGGCAGCGCCCTTGCATGTGTGTGTGCCCTGTTTTGAGATACGACTGATGCCTGATCTGACCCGACTTCTAGCTTGACCTCTGACTTGACCTCCGGCTTGACCTCTGACCCGACCTCCGACATGACATCTGACCCGACCTCTGACATGCCATCTGATCCGACCTCTGACATGACGTCTGCCCCGACCTCTGACATGACATCTGACCCGACCTATGACCCGACCTATGACCCGACCTGACATGACAGCTGACCTGACCTCACTGTGCGTGACATGCAGGGGGCCACTTGTCATCTGATCTGACCTGACCTCTGTCTGTGTATGACCTGGAAGGAAACACGGCTGCTATCTGACATCTGGTCCGACCCCTGGCATGACATCTGACCTGCCCCCACTGTGCGTGTCGTGACATGCAGGGGACGCTGTTTGCCATTTGACCTCTGACATGACCCTGTCTGTGAGTGGCTTGCAGGGAGACACGGCTGCCGTCTGACCTCTGATCTGACCTCTGCCTGTGTGACCCAATGGGAGAAATGGCTGCTGTTTGACCTCTCACATGCCTGAACTCTGTGCAGGGGCGTCGCCTCCCCCCCCCCCCCGGGGGCAGATTAGCAGGATTTTAACGCTCAATGAAAGTGAGGTAGAGAGGGGGAACACCTGCCTGCCCCCCCCCCCCTCCCCCATCTCACAATATTGTGGCAGCGCCCTTGCATCTGTATCTCGTGTGTGCCCTGCTTGGATACACAGCTGCTGCCTGATCTCTGGCCTGATATTTGACCTGACCTC
Source organism: Chirona hameri (assembly GCA_036785665.1). Taxonomy (NCBI): domain Eukaryota; kingdom Metazoa; phylum Arthropoda; class Thecostraca; order Balanomorpha; family Balanidae; genus Chirona; species Chirona hameri. The sequence continues at coordinate 49,168 of JAXIVJ010008085.1, read as the reverse complement.
CGGGTTGACCTCTGACTTGACTTCTGACCCGACCTCTGACATAACATCTGACCCGACCCCTGACATGACATCTGACCCGACCTCTGCAATGACATCTGACCCGACCTCTGACCCGACCTCTGCATGCCATCTAACCTAACCTCACTCTGTGCGTGACCTGCAGGGGGACGCTGTTTGACATCTGACCTGACCTCTGTCTGTGTGTGACCTGGTAGGAGACGCGACTGCTGTCTGACCGCCGCGCTGGTGTGCCCTCTGGCATGACATCTGACCTGACCTCACTCTGTGTGTGACATACAAGGGGACGCTTTTTGCCATCTGACCTCTGACCTGACCTCTGTCTGTGTGACCTGGTAGGAGACGCGACTGCTGTCTGACCGCCGCGCTGGTGTGACCTCTGGCATGACATCTGACCTGACCTCACTGTGTGTGACATACAAGGGGACGCTTTTTGCCATCTGACCTCTGACCTGACCTCTGTCTGTGAGTGGCTTGCAGGGAGACAGCTGCCGTCTGACTTGATCTGACCTCTGCCTGTGTGACCCAAGGGGAGAAATGGTTGTTGTTTGACCTGACATGCCTGAACTCTGTGCAGGGGCGTCGCCCACCGGGGGGAGGGGGGGGGGAGGGGTTGCCCCCAAATTAGTAGGATTTTAACAGCCCAATGAAAGTGAGGTAGAGAGGGAGGACACCTGCCTCCCCCCCCCCCCGTCTCAAAATATTGTGGCAGCGCCCTTGCATCTGTATCTTGTGTGTGCCCTGCTTGGAGACAGCTGCTGCATGATCTCTGGCCTGATATTTGTCCTGACCTCCGGGTTGACCTCTGACCTGACTTTTGACCCGACCTCTGACATAACATCTGACCCGACCTCTAACATGACATCTGACCTGACCTCACTCTGTGCGTGACCTGCAGGGGGACGCTGTTGGACATCTGGCCTGACCTCTGTCTGTGCGTGACCTGGTAGGAGACGCGACTGCTGTCTGACCGCTGGTCCGACCTCTGGCATGGCATCTGACCCGACCTCTGACATGACATCTGATCCGGCCTCTGACATGACGTCTGATCCGACCTCTGACATGACATCTGACCTGACCTCACTCTGTGCGTGACCTGCAGGGGGACGGTGTTTGTTTGACATCTGACATGACCTCTGTCTGTTACCTGGTAGGAGACGCGACTGCTGTCTGACCGCTGATCTGACCTCTGGCATGACATCTGACCTGTCCTGTGTCTGTATGTCTCTATATGACCTGCAGGCATACACGGTTACTGTCTGACTTCTGACCTGACCTCGGTATGTGGCTGTAGTTAGGCACAACTTCTGACCTCTGACTTATATCGCACAGTTGATATTAACATGGAGTACTTGTTCGTTTGTTGTACATTTCTAAGGTGCGGAGGAAAGGTGAAATGGTGACATAATTTGCTGTGGAGAATGGAATTGGTCATGTTTGGTATTGTTATTGTTACGTTGCTATTGCTTTTACTAAAATGTAAAATGTATGAATGGCTCATCCGTTGACTTTGTTGTTTCATAATACAGCCAGAACAAGTAAGCATGGTTTTTCTCGGTGTTTGAACCAGGACTTAGTGACTGCGCCTCTGGTCTAGTTCTAAGACCGCTGTAGCTGAGTTGTGACGCTGATATGTGATGTCCTACTAGACAGTCAGTCAATCGAACAGGACGTTGACGCTACATGCGGTATACTAAAAATGATAAAAGAGAAGAAACGATTCATGAAACCATTTATTCAGAAAACCACTCATGTTTGATTGTAAGCATTATTTAATGAAGCTTGTAACTTAAATCAACGGTAAAGGCGTAAAGGCTGCGTAAAACCATGTATTCATCGTAACAATCATTTTGAACGATAAACAAAGACTCGCCCGGCTGTCGTGACATTCCTGGCTGGGCGAGTCGCCGCCGCTACCACCGATGTTCCATTACAGCTTCTCAGTACGCCCTCCCGCCAACGAGTTGCGGAACAACCGCGCAGACAACAACAAGGAAGCCTGAAGGCAGTGAATACTGAACACAATATAAGATTGGCACTGTTCTGTGACACAAAATAGCAACCCACCACAATGGAGAATGAAGACAGAAATCTCCCACAAAAACACAGTAACATTGTTCTTTGCTACTGGTGTCTTAAACGAGGAAAGTACACCATTGTTGAAATATTGCTTTCCCATTTTCACAAAAAGGGAAAAAATATCACCAGAAATGGGGAAAATCGCCCCCTCCCATTCCAATGCCAATTATATTAAATTATATATTGAAGATGTCCATTTTTTTTAATATTCACTTCATGTAAGTGCAATACAATTATTGCAAATGGAAATAAATCTGCAAAATAATTGCAAATAAATATATTGCAATAAAAAGACCATAGGGCATAGACACATGCTGTTGAAATGCATCTAAATCAGCGTTACCAGCTTTACAGCTTTCCATAAACTTGCACTCTTCTTCTTAGTTAGTCATCCAAGAGTCATCTTTCCTCACTGCTTATATTTTTTTCTTTACAACACAGCTCTATGATACTGTTCGAGTCTCAGTGTCACTCCGCTGTGCACACGACGACGTCTCAGAGAGGACTGTATTTGTAACGGTAATGGCGGACGTGTGCGACACTGGCGCCATCTCTACACTGGTGTCGGCGGTACTAAACATAGTACCGCCACCACCCGCACACCCCCTCACCAGTCGGTGACCGATGGCTAGCATCGAACACCGGCTGTACAATCAGGCCTCGGCATATATGTACAACGATTTCAGGCCATCAACCCCCACCCCCCACCAGCGACAGCCAGCCGGCACGTTTCGATCAGGCGATCGGGCGGTCGCCGCTGGCGCTGAGACTGGCGCGGCGGCGGCGGCGGTGACGACGGCGACGTCTGCGCGCACGGCTCGGGCGCGGGTGGCTGGTCGTTGGCAGGCGTGTCAGCGGTGCGAGGCGAGGGCTCGCTGGCGTCCGGCGCAGCGTGACCGTATCGCCGGCGCAGGAACCGCCGGTTTCGGGTAAGCACGCGGCCGCTCGGCATTCTCACATAATACCGGCGGTGTGGGCCCACCTCCGCTATTACGCCAAAACGGTCCCACCGTTTGGTGGCGTGGTCCTGGATAACGACCTGGTTGCCGACCGTCAGGCCGCGGAGATCGGTGGCGCGCCGGTCGTAGCGCTCCCGGGCCTCGTCTTGGCGGTCGGCGGCCACCGCGTCGGCATCGTCGGCGGCGCGCTGCCAGCAGGGCGCGAACGAGCGCCGGTGAGCCGGGATCATGTCCCGCACCGGCTGGCCGAGCACGATCTGTGCAGGTGATCGGCCGTCCGGGCCTGGCGTGTTCCGGTACTGCAGAGTGCCACGGACCCAGGCGTCGTGGTCCATCGTAGCGTCCCGTTCATTCCACACGCGGCGGATCAGTTTGGCCGCGTACTTCACGCCTGCCTCGGCGCGCCCGTTCGACTGCGGGTAGTGCGGCGACGAGGTTCTGTGTTGCACGCCCCACTCCTTGAGGAACACAGCGAGAGCGCGCGACGTGAACTGTGGCCCGCCGTCGGACCATAGCACCTCGGGGACACCAGCGATGCAAAAGATGCCCCGCAGCTCTCTCACGAGCAGGGCAGCGGTTGCGGTCTGACCAAGGGGGCGGACGAATTGCCACCCCGAGAATGGGTCGACCGCTAGCAAGTAGTGCCGGCCGGCGTGCTCGAAAAAATCGGCACACAGGTGCTGGAACGGCCGGTCCGGTGCCTCACGGGTCCGGTACGTCTCCTGCGGGTGGGACGGCAGCTCGCGTTGGCATGGCTGGCAGCTCTTCGTGACGTTGTCCACATCGTTACTTAGCCCCGGCCAGTACACGATCCGGCGGGCACGGCTCGTCGTTTTTTCGCGCCCCTGGTGGCTGGCGTGCAGCTCGGCGAGCACGGCCGCGCGCATCGGGCGGGGAATAACGAGCCGGCAGCCGCACACGACCAGTCCGTCCTCGACGGCGAGACGGTCGTGAACCGGCCAGTAGGGCCGCATGAGCGACGGCAGGTCGGACTTCTGGGACGGGAAGCCGTCCATCACGGTCTGTAGGAGCAGTCGGGCCTCCTCGTCTCGGTCCGCTGCTCGCCGTACCTCGTCCAGCCGGAGGTCGGTGCAGAGCTCGGCTGCCTCGCTGAGAACGACGGCGGAGACGGTGGCTGCTGACCTGTCCTCTGCCAGCTCGTCCTCTGCGGTGGGCGGGTCCACCGGAGACCGGGAGAGGGCGTCCGCCGCCTGGTGCTCCGTCCCGCGCTGCCATCTGGCGGTGAAGTTCATCATGGACAGTTTCTGGCGGAGGCGCTGGAGGCGCGGGTTTTCAATTTCATCGAGGTTCTTTGAGTTTAGGATCGGCACGAGAGGGCGATGGTCGGTCAGAACGTCGAACTCTGGGAGCCCGCTGAGAAAGAGGCGGCACTTGTGGCACGCCCAGGCCACTGCCAGCAGCTCCAGCTCGATGGTGGCGTAGCGGCTCTCCGCGTCCGTCAGGAACCGAGAGCCGGCCTGGACCACACGCCAGGTGCCGTCCGGCTGTTTTTGCTGGAGGAGGAACCCGAGCCCCTTCAGACGGCTCGCGTCGGTCGACAGCAGGGTAGGGCGTGTCTGGTCGAAGAAGGCCAGCGTGCGAACGGAGCCCAGTGCTGCCCGCGCCTTCTCGAACGCCGCCTGGTGGCCGCTGTCCCAGACGAAGCTTCGTTTCGCGCTCAGTAGGTGGCGCAGCGGTTCCAGATGTGCGGCAGTGTCCTCCGAGAAGGGAGCCACCTGGTTCGCGAGGCCGAAGAAGCTGCGCAGCTCCGTCAGCGAACTCGGCGCCGGGAACGCAGCGATGGCCTTCGTCAGTGCCGGGTCTGGTGTGTACCCGCTGTCGGCCACGATGAAGCCGGCGAACTTGACGCTCTGCCTCTGGTGCTGAGTTTTCGCCGGGTTCAGCGCCACCCCGCGGTCCCGGCACCGGGTCAGGAACTCGCGAACTCGGGCGGCGTGCTCTTCCTTCGTCTTGCTGTAGACGATGACGTCATCAACGACACGCTGGACGCCGTCCATGTCGATGAAGCACTCGTCCATCCGTCTGTTGTAGTGTTCGCTGATGGATGATATGCCGTACGGCGCGCGGAGGTACTGATATCTCCCGAAGGGCGTGATGAACGTCGTCAGGTGGCGTGACGACTCGGTCAGAGGACACTGGTGATATCCCTTGGCCGCGTCGAAGACACTGAACCACCGGGCCTCAGACGCCACGATCGATGCAACGCACTCAGCTGGCGTGCTGGACTGGTACAGCTCCCTTTTCACGGACTGGTTGAGCTTGGTGAGGTCCACGCACAGACGGATGCCTCCGTCTTTCTTCGGTGCCACAACGATGGGCGCGCACCAGTCAGTCGGCACTGTCACCGGAGCGATGATGCCGTCCCGCTCCAGTCTGTTGAGCTCCTCTCGGAGCGTCTCTCGCATAGACAGCGGGATTCGGCGAGGTGCGTGCACCGCGAATGGGGTAGCGTTCCTCTGAAGGTGGATCCGGAACTCCTCGCCCGGCATAGCCCTGACGACACCATCCAGTACATCGGCGAATTCGTGTAGCGGATTCTCAGCAGACGCAGCTTGTCCCGTAGCGGTCGGCGGCGCTGTAGTCGGATCGACCGAAGTAGGTGGCAGCACGCTCGCTGCCGGCCCGGCCCGCGGCGGCGCCGGCGGCGGCGCCGGCGGCGGCGACGGTGACGGCCGGCGGTGGCCGTGAGCGGCGGCGGCGGCCGGCGGCGGCGGCGCCGCTGTCCCACCGCGGCCGGGCTCGGCGGCTGACAGCGGCGCGGTCGATGTGGCGACGGTGGCGATCTGCTGCGGGTAGGTTGCCGGCACAAGGCGTAGGGACCGAGCGGTCCTCCAGGAGAGTAGCAGGCGGGGCACGCCTGGAATAATGTGTACCGTGTCGCGCACGGTCACATCACCCAGGCTTATGCGCACTGGCAGGCTGCCACGAGACCGGACCGTGTGCCCGTCGACGGCGCGAGGGTTGGTTGTCGGCGGCCGGAGGTTGTTGTTAAGTTCGTCGATTTTGGGCGCGAAATCCAGGCCTGCCACCGATACGTCAGCTCCGGTGTCAGGGAGAGCGTCCATCTCCGCCGTCTGTCGACCTGTGACGGTCACGCGGACGGTCGGTGCCGACCCGCCCGCGGTCGTCGCGGTCGTGGCCATGGTGATGGCGGATGCCGACGACTCGTACGGGCGTCGGGCGCTGCGGCACATCCGTGACAGGTGGCCCAGTCGTCCACAGTTATAACATGGGCGGTTGGCCGCCGGGCATCGGGCTGAACGGCTGTGCCGCTCACCGCAGTTACGGCAGGCCGCCGGAGCGTCGTCCATCTCCGGTTCGGCGACCTCTGATCCCAGCCGGCGCCGGGGAGGGGTGGGACTCCGAGACTGAAATCGGACACCGCGGCTCCCCTGGCGTCGGCGGTTCTGGGCGGGGGCGTCGCCGCGGAGATGCGGCGTGCTGCAGGCGGACACGGCGTCCGCGTCGCTGCCCGTGATGGTCGTGACGTCACGAGCGGCGGCCTCTTCTGACCGGCAGATTTGCGTGGCCTGTTGCAGCGACAGCAACGGCACCGCGCACAAGCGTTTGATGGTGGCTGGGTCACGCAGACCGACCACCATCCGGTCACGGATTAGAGAATCCCTGCAGTGGTCACAGAAACCGCAGTCCCTGCTTAAGTCGCGCAGACGCGTGGCGAAGTCATCAAATGACTCGCCGTTGAGCTGCGCGCACATGTTAAATGTCCTCCGCTCTATCACCTCGTTCACCTGGCCGCGTGCGTAGCGCTCGAGGTGCGCCAGGACGGCGGACAGGTCGTTGCGTTGGGCCGCTGGCGCGTCGGAATTTGCCACGACAGTCAGGGCCTCGTCCGACAGGCAGGTGCGGAGGATTGCCATCTGCAGGGCCGGAGGCTTGCTCGACAGCCCTGCCAGCATGGCGTAATCATCCCACCGCTGGCGCCAAAGCCGGTAAGAGGCGCCGCGGTCGCTGGTCAGCTCCAGTCGGTGGGGTTTGGCGTCCCTCGCCATCGACGGAGAGACGGCACTGTGGGCCGCTGATTGCGTCACTGGTTGGTCCTCGTCGTCACTCGGCATCGGTATAGTTACTGAGGCAGGGTCGCTCCCCTCGGACCCTGCCGGCTGCGCCATGTTCGAGTCTCAGTGTCACTCCGCTGTGCACACGACGACGTCTCAGAGAGGACTGTATTTGTAACGGTAATGGCGGACGTGTGCGACACTGGCGCCATCTCTACACTGGTGTCGGCGGTACTAAACATAGTACCGCCACCACCCGCACATATACCAGTAACACTGCAGCCAAGGCCATTGCAGCCATCACCCACAACTTGTGCAATATGTACCTACATGTATTGAATAAGTGGTGGAGTAGTGTGATTGTATGTCATTTTGTACTGACAATATGTATTGTCAATATAAGCAGACTGATTCAACATTTTGAATGATTCAATCCCAATTCATTTCATCTTTGGGACCTGAATTATTAAATCACCATTTGATTCATGGATTTTTTTTAGAATCGTTTTTTTTCAGATTCAAAGAATACAAAAATATGTTAATTGATTCACATTTGCTTCAACATTTAAATATGTACGACATTTAAATGATATCAACATTTAAATATATACACGACTGAGGGAGAGAATCTTGCTAAGGAGCTCAGTATCGTTTGGATCAGTGAGGCCATGTGGCCTTTCTAAATTCTCCATGTTTATAAGTATAAGTAAGTATAAGTATTAAATATATATGTTGAATTTGTCAAATCAATAAAAATGGAAACATACCTACATGTGTGTGGTCATTAAACCATTGTTACAGCAAAAATATCAGATTGGCCATTATTGTCTTATATTGACGATTTATATTGAAAATAACTTACATTTACATTGCCAATTTAGGTATGTGTAAATCCATTAACATAAATCACACATGTTCCTCACTTAACTTATTTGCCTTTTAAAGTTAAAAACACTAATCACTTTTTAGCTGGTACCATGGACGCAGGCTAACACCATTGGTAGCTGTTGGTAGGGTGAACTGCTGTAACCTCAGACACATCATAACCTTGGACTTTTTATGCCATCAGAATGTTAACAATACAGACATACTGTGCACCAGTAGCCCCTATACTCTGATAGCATGACAAGCCTGAGGTAAGACATGTCTGAAGATTGGGCTTTTACCATACAGTGTTATAGGTACTAACTTGCAGTAAATATCCGGTAGCTAATTCCCATTCTCATAAAAGTATAATTAAATTGTGTTCACACAATTGATATTTTTAACATAAAGGTAGGTGTAGCATGTATTGATGTCTTACTTATTCTAAATTGAAATAAGTATTAACTGTGCATAGGTGGTAGGTACCTACCTAGTACCTACCACAATAAGAAACATGGAATTAAATTGAATCACAGGCTCCTAGAATTGCTTTGGAGCTGGTGTGCGGAGTGGAAAACTCTAGACTAAAATAAGTATAAAGAGTGGAAAATTAAACCAAAAAGCATATGTACCAGGCTTTATCACCCAATTACCTGCTCACCAAAATTAGTTATTAACTATGACAATTTGTACCTGTCTTTTCGTCCACAGGCTGTCCCTATCATTACATCCATAAATCAGTATCAGGTTTCCAATTATCCAATACATTTTAAAATAAGGAGTGGGAAATTCACAGTAAAACTCAGGAAAAAGAGTGGAAAAATAGTATCCATAGGTTGTCATTTTCCACCAAAATTTCCCAATGCTAGGACACTGAATTAAAATGTATCTAAATCAGCCTTTTTACAGTTTTCAATAAACTTGCACAGCTTTCTGTAGTCAAAGAGGTCAATATCTCACTTTAGTATTTACCAAATCATTACTTTTGATACAACAGGAGCTATACGATCCCAGATAAACTGCAACCACCAGCACCAACCCCAAACCCAAGGTGATACATCCCCAAACCCAAGGCGATATGTATAACCCAAACCCAAACCCACGCAAGCGCACGTATTGGCGGAACGTATTTTATCTACGTTCGTATTTTATCTACGTTACGTAGGAACTTTCGGGGAAGGAGTCCAGGAAACCAGTCATTGTGACTGGCATCCTCCCTCGCTGTGGAGCCAGTGAGGAGTGGTACTCGAGAGCTCTGTCTGTGAACAGCTCAGTTCAGAACTTATGTTCAGCTATGGGGCTTAGTTATGTAGACTTATGGGATCAGTTCTATGAGTGGCATAGGTACTATATGAAGGATGGGCTTCACTTATCGGATGAGGGGGCAAGGGCTTTGGGAGATGCCTACAGAAGTGTCATTCAGGGAAACTAGGTAGGAGGGGGGGGGGGGGGGGGGTTCAGGGACGCTAGTACTAGGGCATCAAGAAGTAAGCATTGGTAGAAGTTCATGTCAGAATAGGACAGTAGATCATAATTCCCTCAGAATTAGTAGAGTCAGCTCAAAGTATAAGATCACATGTGTGTTGCTGAATGCCCAAAGTATTAGGTCTAAATTTGATGAGTTTGAGTGTTATGTTGCCCTTGAAAAGCCTGATATCATTTGTGTAACCGAGACATGGGTTAGTGAGGGGTATAATAGGGATAGGCTACAGGATTTCGAGTTACAAGGGTATAACATGTTCTCATACTGCAGAGAATCACGGCAGGGAGGTGGAGTGTTTGTATATGTAAATAGCTTGTACTGCACTACTAGAGTTGATGATTCTAGTAAAGTAAAAGAAGTAGAATCAATCTGGCTTGACATTAAAATTGGTACAGGAAACAGAGGAAGGTTGAGGATAGGTGCATTTTACAGACCAGGGAATCTTCCAAGGAACTCCCAAGCTGAAACAGACCAAGATATTTGTGAGGAAATACATAGGAACTTTCGGGCTCAGTGTCTTATTATGGGAGATTTTAACTTAAGAGGATACGAAAGTATAGCAGAGGAAACAAATGAGTGTAGGTTGTATAGGCAAATCTTTGAAGAGGAGCTTTTCATGCATCAGTTTGTAACAGAGCCAACCAGACATTGCTCCATTCTAGACCTTGTATTCTCAGACAACAGTGATCTAGTTAGTGACATAAGTATTTGTGCAGGTCTAGGAACCAGTGATCACAATATGGTTAAATTCAATATCTCATCAGAAATGAGGCCCAAAGATAACCTTGTTATGGTTCCAAACTTCAGCCGGGCTGATTTTGATGGTATTAGAAATGACCTCGCACAGATAAAATGGAACGTTGAGTTGGCAGGTTTAGATGCATGTGAGGCCTGGAATGTTTTCAAAGCTAGATTAAGCCAAATTCAAAATCGGCATATACCCCTCAGGCACAAACGTAACAGAACCAAGGGCAATCCAGTTTGGCTTACCCCAGAAGTAAGGAGTGCTATACAAGCTAAAAGAAGTGCATTTGGCATTTTGAAGGGATCTTCACTAGATATAAATCAGAAGGCCTACCAGAATGCAAGAAATTCAGTTAAGAAAAAGGTCAGAGCAGCTAAAAGGGCAAAGGAACTTGATTTAGCTAGACATTGTAATGCAGATAGTAAGAAGTTCTTCAGTTTTTATAAGTTAAGTACAGTTTCCAAAAATATAGGTCCATTTAAGGTAGATGATGTGTTAGTTAGCAAGGACAGTGAAATGGTTGAAGTGCTTAATGATCAGTTTCAATCTGTCTTTACTATCGAGGACCAGAGTAGTATTGCAGCACTTCAGCCTGAGCTAGAGACAGAGGAGACTATAGGAGAGCTAGGTGGCATAAGTAGTGAACTTGTTCTAGAATATCTAAAGAAAGTAAGGCCTAACAAGGCAGAAGGACCTGATGAAATCCATGCTAGACTTTTAAGAGAATCTGAAAGGGAGTTGTCGGTTCCATTAGCCATAATATTTTCTAAATCACTTGCAGATAGTAAAATTCCACTTGATTGGAAAAGAGCAAATGTTGTTCCTATTCATAAAAAGGGAGATAGAAGTAAAGAGGAAAACTATAGACCAGTTAGTCTGACCTCATTAGTCTGCAAGGTGCTTGAATCAATCATCAAAGATAAGATTGTTGAATTCTTGGAGCAAAATGAACTCATCAAAGATACACAGCATGGCTTTAGGAAGGGCCGTTCTTGTTTAACTAATCTTCTGGAGTTTTTGGATGTTGCAACAGATAGCGTTGATCAGGGTAAACAGCTAGATGTAGCTTTTCTTGATTTCAGTAAAGCATTTGACAAAGTCCCCCATACAAGACTGGGGTTGCAACTTAAAATTCATGGGATCAGGGGCAAGATTCTGGATTGGATAGAAACGTGGCTTTCAGGACGCCAGCAAAGGGTTATATTGAATGGGTGCCAATCACAATGGAAGGAGGTTCTCAGTGGGGTTCCACAGGGCTCAGTCCTGGGCCCATTGCTTTTTATAATATTTGTGAATGCAATTGAGAACAGTATAGACAGCAAAGTCTTGAAATTTGCAGACGATCTAAAAGTTGTCAGGATTATTAGAGGAAAACATGATCAGGATGTTTTTCAATCAGATCTGGACAAGCTAGTTGAGTGGTCTGAAGCATGGCAGATGAAATTCAATTTGAGTAAATGTAAGATTATGCACGCTGGACGGGTTAGCAGTAAACATAGGTATGAAATGGGTGGGCAGAAAATGGAGCAGATTGAAAAGGAAAGAGATTTAGGTGTCATGGTAAACAATAGACTATCAGCGTCAGACCAGGTTGTAGAAGCTAGGAAAAGGGCACTTAGAATGCTAGGGGCCATTAACAGAAATGTTTCCTACAAGAGTGAAAAGGTAATAACAAAACTGTATTGTGCATACGTTAGACCACATTTGGAGTATTGTGTACAAGCCTGGTCTCCAACATATGAGAAAGATTGCTGGTTGTTAGAAAGAGTTCAAAAAAGGGCAACAAAAATGATTAATTGTCTTGGTAGTTTACCTTATGAAGATAGATTAAGGAAATTGGGTATGTTTTCACTTAGATATAGAAGGCTAAGAGGAGATCTAATTGAAGTCTTCAAATTTGTAAATAGTCAGCATTCTGGATATTTAAAGGGTATGTTTGAGTTCAATAGGGAAAATCGAGGTAGAGGTCATCAGCATAAACTCATTATGAAACAAAGTAGGACTAGGCTACGACAGTCATTTTTCAGTAGAAGGGTTGTAGGACATTGGAATATGCTACCAGGGGATGTCGCTGATGCAGTGACACTTGCTTCCTTCAAAATTAGATTAGATAAATACTTTACAGAGAAGGGATTAGTTCATAAATACTCGTGGGATTAGCCTTCTTTTATGCAGGTAGAGTAAGGTGATTTGAAGGGGCGAGACTGGTGGAGGGGGGGGGGGGGGGATGGGGGGGGGGGTGCAACCTCGGATGGGCCCAAGAGGCTCTTTGTTGCACTTTTCTTTTATGTCTTATCTACCGTGGCCTGGGCGAAACGATCGGCCTGTATTTTGTCTTAGGTGCGTCGCTCACGTAGCAATTTGTTACCTCTGATTACCTTCACCGTAGTGGGGATCGTTTTTTCGATATCGAAACGAAAAATAAGTAAAAACAATATAAGAGAAAATTCAACTAAAGGGGCTCCAGATGTAAATTTCGTTGTATCCAACCATCACAACAATAGCTACTTATCGTAGGAAAAATAATTTTGACATCAAAACAGTAGGCACACTCCCTTTAAGGTCAAACAGCAGACTATTCTGATGTGCATGAAAATTGGCACACAGGTAGAGCATGACCTCCCTATCACGCTCATAAAATCTTAGAGTCGCACATTCAAAATCAAAGGAGTTAGACAAAGGAGTCGACACTTCCCTTTAATGTTGAGTGATTGAATCAAGATTGAATCATTCATTATGGTAATGTTGAGTGATTGAATCATGATTGAATCATTCATTATGGTAATGCTGAGTGATTGAATCATTCATTATGGTAATGTTGAGTGATTGAATCATGATTGAATCATTCATTATGGTCTGTGAATCACTGTGAATCGATTCATGACAAATATGAATCATTGACAAGTCTGGCTCTAACTCCTTTTATTTTAAATGTGCGACTCTAAGATTTTACCAGAATGATCACTAGGTCGTGATCTATATGTGTGCCAAATTTGAAGCCAATCCAATTAGTCCGCGAATGTATTTCCGAATGTGAATGTGAGCCAATTGGACACGCGTGTTGCTTATTTTGATTATAAAATTGTATTTATGATATTTATTATAATTGCAAATTCCAAGTTCCAAAAGCATTAATGACTACGTTTCACTTTTTTAAGCGAATAGAACATTTATTTTGATTTTGCATTAGGTATTTTTTTATTTATAAAGCATGATGTAGAATAAAGCGGCGCCGATGCGACAGTGATATTTGGGACATGCGGAGGTCATGCAAATGTTTGTTTATGATTTAGTTTTTGATATGGTATAGCCTAGAAATTAGGAAAAGGTTTTGAACCTTTTGCTATTTTTTTGTGTGTAAAAAAGGTGTGCGTGTACTGTGTGGTTTATGAACCAAAGTATGAGTTAGTTACCTTTTCTAAGTATTTAGGTACCTACCCCTAACCCTACCAGTTCCAAGGTATTCACCTAGTTAGGGCTGATTGAACAGTGGCTTTGTGCCCACTGGAGTTGGACACAAAGCCTCACTTTCTTTACGCATATATGAATTACAGGCTACAGCTCAGGACACAGAGCTCATATAATTGGCCATTAAGTGCCTGGTTTGTCCACAGGGCACAGGTGAATGCTGGGCCGCTGGCATATTTTGTGGACAGTTTATGCTGTTCGACCAAAAAAGAATGATTCTTTGAGCAATGAATGATTCAATCAGCCTATTTTCTCTGTATGAATGATTCAATCAGTGACTCACAACAGGTTTGTGCATGAGGTGAATCGATTCATGAGTCATTCATTTGAAATAAGAATGATTCAGTCAAAAGTAGTTGATTCACATTGAATCATTGACAAGTCTGATCTGAAGGGACCCTGGGCCTTCCAACAGTAGGAATGCTGTTGTCCAGGGAATAACTCAAAATTTTTGCGCCGCTTCGCGGCGCAATTTAACTACAAATTCAATTATAGGCGGGTTAGAAAAAAAAAACGGGCCGCTTCTCGGCGCATTTATGTGTTATGTTGCTACTTTCCTATATAATTGGGCAAAATAATTCACTTTAACATTTTTTTTTAAAACACTTTAAACGCACAATAATATTTTTAGAGGTCCGCACCATAAGCAATGTGACGCATTGATGAGAATGCATATCTAGGGCAAAAGACGAACACAAATTTGTTTAACGGTTCTAGGTCTTGAGCTTGAAAAAATATTCCAAGTTGGTATTAGGTATAGCTGATTCCAAATTGGTGTCGCTGGTTCCAAAGTTGATGGCAGTTTGCTAAATCCAGGTCCTAAGTTGGTATGGCCCATGCCAGACCGGTCATACTGCATTTTCCATCCTTGTATCGTGGCTTTTCATCCGTTTTGTTTGGACCTTTCAACGCTTGGGAACCCTTTCGAGGCGCCGCACCCCCCTGGGCGAAATCCTGGCTACGTGCCTGCCCCCAGCTAGCCTGAGGGGCCCTCTAAGGCCGACAGAAGGCCTTCAGTCGGTCTGAGAGGGCCCTCAGTAGGGCTGAGGGGCCCCTCAGTAGGGCCGACTGCTGAAGGTGCCCTTGGAAGGCCTGAGACTTCAACATGGGTCTGTCAGACGTTTTTTGCGACCATTTAGAGGCCCTGCAAAAATAGTGTCCTAAATCCGAGGAGATACCATTTCGCTCCATTTTTTTTTGGGAGGGGGAGGGGGCTGAGTTTTTTTCCCTCATAACTATATATGGATATTTCCGGACATTTTGAACGGGTCCCTGATAACAGAGGATAATAAAAAGCAGGCCCCAAGGATCGGGTTCCCATCCTTCCATTCATGCATTTTTGGGATCCATGCACATTCTTGACCCACGGTCCTCTGAACACGGAAAGATGACCTCACTTTTTGTACATATCGGTGCTGTTCAAGTTGTAGTTAAAGTCAGTTGTCACTTGCCATTTTTGTTTGTGAATACCCGGTTCACCGTCCCTCTTCTTGAGTGTTGAACGAAAACATGTTCATTGGTCTATGTAACATGTATCGGCTCGTACGTGTTGATAATATTGTATTTGTGCAAACCGACTGCAAAGCCACACAATCATGTTGGTCACGCGTTAGCACCCACATCCGCGTATCGTCAAACACAACCACAATCACATTCACCTGGGGGGTCCCGGCCTCCGGGTCTCCGGGTGGATCGCGAGGTCGATAATACGGTCAGCATTACCAAGCTATGACGCAACAACACAGCTGGGGCTCGTCCTGAGCGGCCAGCGCCGGTGTCCCGGAACACCCGCTCGTGCAGCGCTGACGTGTAATACGCATCCGCACGTGCAGCGCTGACATGTAATACGCATCCGCACGTGCAGCGCTGACGTGTAATACGCATTCGCACGTGCATCGCTGACGTGTAATACGCATCCGCACGTGCAGCGCTGACGTATAATACGCATCCGCACGTGCATCGCTGACGTGTAATACGCATCCGCACGTGCAGCGCTGACGTGTAATACGCATCCGCACGTGCAGCGCACACGGGCATAAGGCACACATGGCACGTGACGCTGAGAGAAATAACTAATAGAGCCTTCAATAGAGCTCTATTGAAGGCTTGGTTTTGGTAGCTGTTTATGACTCATAAAACGAAAACTTGCATTTAGAGCATTTCGACTGAATTAAGGTTTATTCTACTCAAGAGCTTTCAAATGAGCACACACGGAAGTCTGTACGATTTCGATTTTTGACCTTTTGGGTAGGGGTCGACAACTTACGGAGGCCCGGGGGGAGGGGGGCAAAGCTCAAAGGATCACAATGAAATTTGGCATACTTGTTATTGGCCTAGAGAAGAACGCCGTGTCAATTGGCAAGCTTGCACCGACGAAAGTGTTTTTTTTTTTGGTGGGGGGGGGGGGGGGGGGACCTAGCAGCTGCTCGAAGGCCATTACGTTCTTCATTTTGCGTTCATTTTTGATGAGCAAAATCTCCGGGATTACATGCAAATGCAACTATGAGTTGAGCAAAAACGTAACCGCATAAGTTTCCAAGCAGACGCTGCAGCATGCAAGCACGCACAAATACGTCGTCGAAGGCTTTCAGCTAAAAACAATATACAAAATAATGAGTTCAGAAGTCCTAGATCCGAGATCCCCGAGGCGTCTTCCCATATTATTGTTTAATTAAAGGAAATAGTTCACCTTTAACATGAGGTTTTGAACCGAGATAGCAGATTTGTAGAGCAGATACAAAAAATGGGTTGTGTGAAAAAATAGCTCCCTACGTTAAGTAATTTCGACGCAGGATTAGTGGTCCCCTTTTAGAAGTTTCATTTCCTCGAAACTTGTTTCGGGTCCTCACAACGGTTGTTTACGTTACAAGCAGCCTGCGTATATATGCCTAAAGTCCATCGTTATTGTGTGCAATAGTTTCCATATCCAAGCAACCATATGCATGACGTCATAATTGACAAAGTTTTGATAGTCATTAAGGAGAAAAGAGAAACATGCTCATTTTTCGACGGATATCCATCTTTCGCCCAAACAAATGCCATATTAGTTTTTTCAGCTTGCAAATACCCCGTATAGCCAAATTTCAAGACAACATTCGGGACCAATTCTCTCAAAGATCTCTGATTCTACGTAGCGTGCCGCGTGCACAACCGACCTACGATGATGGCGTGATACAATTATTCAACAACAAAACCTCAACAACACATACAACACGACTGTAACACATGCCAATATATCACATGTGCATGTGTCAGCACCAACCCACGCTTCACACAGCAGTGCACAAGTTGCTTCAACAATATGATTCACGATCTGTCTGAGCATAATCATTGCCCGGGGGGGGGGGGGGCGGAGACACCCCACCTGGGGCGGCGCTCCTTTTGATGTCTTGCCGGACATCAGCAGCGGTATTATGTTCTCTGAATCTCCAAGCCCACCGGTAAGTTACCGCTCCACCAACCATGGCGGGCCCGCCACAAGCCCCGGTTGGCCCCGGTGCGCGGGTCAGAGCGCGGCGCGGTGCACCTTCTGCAGCCAGCGCTCCAGCGCGAAGTGGGTGCCGAACGTGATGCGTTCCGAGCGGAGGGTGAGGTCGCGCGGCCGACAGGCGGCTGTCCGCTGGTACACCGAGGCCGAGTCGATCTGCACCACCGTCTGACCAGACTCTGGCGCCGGGAGAGAGAATGGGGGGGGGGGGGGGGGGGCAGGTTACCGCGGGCACCGCAGCATATGACACAGAGCGGCGGGAAACCCACCAAATAACAGTCACGTCACGCGTTAATTAGCAGAGACCTATTATCGATAATCAGTGCATAGATCGGCTTGCGACTACTACCGACCCAAGTCCCACTAACCAGAACACTGCGCTGTACTCAGGCCCGCGCAGCTCTACAACTGACCTCGCTCATCGTCCACGACCAGGATCTCATAGGAGGCCGGGCCCTGCTGGAGCGTGGCGCTGCTGACCGCAATGCTGGAGACCAGCTCGGTGGAGAGGAACATGGCCGCCTGCACCTCCTGTGGGTCCAACTGACGACAGCGAACAGCATACAACGTCAGCACACGCTGTCTGATGTGACACATGTTAAACAGGGAGGTTCATAATACAAGGATGATGCAGACGTCATGCAACGCGCAATCAATATCAGTCAATATTGAGGCGGAGTTATGAAATGAGCTGCACACAAAGCTTTTTTGAAAAGCATACACCGAGAGTTCACCATTACCGGATAGGAAAAGCCATTTTAGTGGAAGACGTGTCATAGGAAAAATTAAATCATTCACATTAACCCTATTCCTGTCCGGCTTTTTTACGCTAAATCTGTCTGGGAGGGGTCGATTCGGCCCCCTCCTGAGATCTCGGCTCCTATGATAGCTACAATAACGAAATTTGATGGGTAGGAAGGACCCACAGGGAACTCTCGTGTAATTTGTATGACCTTGGGTCAATATCTGCAAGGTACCGAAAGGTCAAATGTACCGAAATGTCCATCATATGTTTTCTTTGTGAATAGCTTTTTACCTATGAAAGATATAACAATAATTTTGCCACTATCGTGTTTATCTCGTCAATACGCATCAAAATATATCAAGTTTGGCCTGGTAAGGTCAATTTGAAAATTTCACCTTAGGTCAAGGTCAAGGTGGCCAAAATTGGTCATGTTGCATATTAGCAGACGCGTATTGGCGAAATAAACACATTGGTACCAGTTTCAGCTCTATCTATATCATCTCAATAGTTAAGTGGCAAAAATGTTCGTAACCGCGGATGACCTTGAGACGCGGAAATGGTGACTGGGCATTCTTTCGGGTCGGCGCTACTTTACCATTCATTCCATCAAAACAATTCACGATAAGCATTCCGCTTGTCGCTGCGTTTCGTAGTTATTGAGATATTAGCGGAAGCGGAAATCAACCCTTCGTAGTTAGCACGAACTTCCGGCAGTTTTCGGGTTATAACTTTATCAGTTATCAAGATATCGACTTGACTTTTGTTGTGCACATATACTGGTATCATATCTCGGGACGTGTCAGGCATTTTTTGATTTATCGAAAAATGGAAATTTCATATATATGTAAAAAGAAAAGAAAAATATCAAAATTTCGAAATTCTAAAATCAACATTTTGAAAATTCGAGATAGCCATCTGAAAGCCCTTTTAATTGTCTACTAGTATCTTTTTGCTTGCATTTTACAGAAAAAATAAACCCTCCAAGTGTTTAATCATGCAAACCTTTGGTATCAAAGACGCCCGAACATGCCTCCCAAAAAGTGCTCCTGGAGCCGCTTATGAGACAGCTTTTTTGAAAAAGTACACCATCAGATGCACAATGAAAAGATAGGAAAAGTCAGAAAGTTTGGAAACCTTCGCTTCAATGATGAATGTGCAGCAAACGAAAAACCTCCGGAGGGGGCCGATTCGCCCCCCCCCCCCCTCCAGACAGGAAGAGGATTAATCCATATATAGCAATGCAAGCATAATTGTTTCAAAAACATTGGGAGATGTGAGACTGTGCATTTGAAGTTCGTAAAAAAATACATATTACGCCACGTCCCCAAAATTTGTCGATTTGGGTGGGAAATGACACCCAAAAGTGAATAATTTTCCACTTTCACTCCCCATTTTAGGAGTGAATTTTCCACGCACAAATTATTGTGAAATTGATTCAGACATAAATATCAACTAAAAATACATGATTTCAATGAAAACTACTGCTTTTCATATTCAAAACAGAAGTCCACTACTTTATCACTTACTGTACTGTACTGTACCACTTTCTACATAATTTTCCACTCAATGGTCTTTTTTCTCGAATTTTCCACTCTAATACCCAAGCAAGAATGAAATTTTGGGACACTGCGGGACACTTAATATTTATGTCACAATTGCAAACACAAGAGTGCACATTTGCACTGCCGCGTACCTTGAGCTGGCGGAGGATCTGGCTGGCCGGCTGCGGCAACAGCACGTGCAGGTAGACGACCAGGTGGTGTCGGCGCGGCTCGCCGGCGCTCAGCAGGTGCGGGTACACCGACTCCCAGAGGCCGAGCGTGTTGATCACGAGCCGCGAGCCGCGCAGGTCCAGGCCGGTCTCCTCGAACAGTTCCCGCAGGCCGGCCTCGGCGATCGTCTCACCCGCCTCTGACGATGGAGAGACGGCAGTAGATGACCATAACTCCAATAACGCCAGCAGACGGACTGCACCGTGATGATACGATGGACATTGCCAGTGAGATATCCACACAGGCGTTTGATTGTCAGATGCCTATACTACTGTTCCGGGCAGTCTTTGTCCCGGCCAGCCCTGAGACACCTGGTCACTGTTCCGGCCCGCTCCAGCCGGCACCCCACAGGGCGGCCCCGGGGAGCCGGGGTGCCGGAACACTGTCGCGGGCCGACATAGGGAGGATAGCTATACCAGCAAAGACACACATCAAACATCATAGACAAAGACATCAAACTGTTATTATCAACTGTCGAAAGCCGATGTATGTACGCACAAAAGGAGCAAACAATCACGTGCATTGTAATAGGCTACAAAATCGTGTCTTCACAACGACACTAACAAAACACAGTGCCCGCTCTGCTGAGAGTCTGCTCTATTTGCGAGCCCTAATGCGACCCAGCGTTTTCCACCCCATCTCGCTCCGCCACAGTCACCCTCCACAGTTACCCTCCACAGTCACCCTCCACAGTCACCCTCCACAGTCACCCTCCACAGCCGCTACTGACCGATACTCTGGGCCGGGAGGTACCCAGCCCCACCCGTCCCTTTTGCAGCCCCTACTGACCGATATTCTGGGCCGGGAGGTACCCAGCCCCACCCGTCCCTTCTGCAGCCCCTACTGACCGATACTCTGGACCGGGAGGTACCCAGCCCCACCCGTCCCTTCTGCAGCCCCTACTGACCAATACTCTGGACCGGGAGGTACCCAGCCCCGCCCGTCCCTTCTGCAGCCCCTACTGACCGATACTCTGGACCGGGAGGTACCCAGCCCCGCCACAGTCACCCTCCACAGCCCCTACTGACCGATACTCAGGGCCGGGAGGTACCCAGCCCCGCCCGCCCCTTCTGCAGCCCGTACTGACCGATACTTAGGGCCGGGAGGTACCCAGCCCCGCCCGTCCCCTCTGCAGCCCCTACTGACCGATACTTAGGGCCGGGAGGTACCCAGCCCCGCCCGTCCCTTCTGCAGCCCCTACTGACCGATACTTAGGGCCGGGAGGTACCCAGCCCCGCCCGTCCCCTCTGCAGCCCCTACTGACCGATACTCAGGGCCGGGAGGTACCCAGCCCCGCCCGTCCCCTCTGCAGCCCCTACTGACCGATGTGTCCTCCGGGCCGGGAGGTACCCAACCCCACCCATCCCCTCTGCGTCCTCACTAACCGATGTGGCCTCCGGGCGGCACCCAGGCGCCAGCGAAGGTGCGCATGTGCGCCGCCCGGCAGGTGAGCAGCACGGCGTGGTCGGAGCTCTCCACCAGCACACAGATGCCCACATTGACCCCGCGTCCGGCGGTCTCCGGGGGTAGCGAGTGGCGAACCCGCGGAGTCATGTACAGCACCGGACAGCAGGTGTTGTGCTGAGGGAGACAGAGACGGGGCGTAATGTGCAGTAGCTCCCATAATATGATCTACCATTGCCACCACGTGGCGCTACGGTCGCGATATTTGTGTGCCACAAATGGTGGTTTCCCCGCCGTAGGTTGGCACCCATTGTGGCTGTCTGGCAGGTGCGTGCCTGGGGAGGGGGAGGGAGGGTCGTTGTCGGAATGGAATGCGCCGCGACCCGGGTGGTGGTCAGGGCCGTCAGTCTCGAGGGTCAAGAGGTCGCCTGTTCTGAGCTGGCAGAGATCCAATATTGGAGACTGAATAACAGCGTTCGTCACGTCAGCCCAAATGGCTCAGTCGGTAGAGCTGTCTACTCCTAGCTGGTGTAGTCTAAAACTGGTGATCACAAGACATCGTCGCCAACTTGACATTCTAGGTCTGCGTATATTTCCGACCACGGTCCGCCACACATGCGCATTGTTATTCCCCGATCGGCCTGTGTGGGTCAGACCTGGACGGAGCGGTGCAGATTCCGCCAAGTATCGGCCGGCACCGGGCAAGTTGGCAAACCGGTCCGGCCCCGCCTCGGTGCGGGATTCAGCCAGCTATCGTTTTGCCTACCGTGGGAGACCCATAGCTGGGGATGATCATTATGAGACCGACTGTACAGCACCGGACAGCAGGCGTTGTGCTGAGGGGCACAGGAAGAGACCGAGAGGGCACAGGAATGGACCGAGGAAGACCCACGTCACACTTTGCAGTTTAAAAGATGATCAGTGTCTCGTTTCCAATGTATGGCACGCCAATCATGAGATACAAAGATGCTCTACACGCCTGCAAAACTCATACTTGCCCAGTTTCCATGTCACCCAGGGCCATACTTGTAAGCGCGGCTGTGGTTGCGCTCCCGTCTCACACTCGTAGTAGGTATACGTAGTCCTCAACTGTATAGTTATATTACACAGAGATAAACAGTAAGCGCTCTCCACCGCACCACCCGGCTACATATCCCAGAATGCTCCCGCTCCCTACGCCCGGCAGCCCCGCGACCATACGACCTGACCCGAGGCTATGACACGTGGTACATCCCCAGCCAATCAGAGGTCCCCACGCCGCCGGGTCGCTGCCAATCACCGCGCGCCGACGCTGCATGGGTCAGCGGCGATCGCACCGGCCCCGCCGCGCGAGCACTAACCGGCCCCAAAGCCTGATGGATGCGTCGTAAAACAGAAACTAACCGGACCCGCGCCGAGCCGCGGGTGGGAGGGAGAGGTAGTATTAGCGCATACTTATTTTATCTATTAAAGGAAATAGTTCACCTTGGAAAATTTTACCCAACACGATTTGATTATATTTTTTAATACAATTTCTTTTTATATTGTCAAAAATGGCCTTATATCGCGCCGATTCAGGACAGAAGGCCGTACATTTTTATTGTTTATCAAAACTATATGCATACTCTCTGAGTCAGAGCCCTGACGTCACGCGAATGTAAAAAATGGTTCAGCCAATCAGATTCGAAAGTAGTCGCGTAAAGATAGACTCGCATTGGAGATGTGCCAACCGGCGGCCGGCGATTCGCTTGCTAGCACCAGCTGCAAGCTGATTGGCTGATGGTATAGCCTCTGCCCGGGCTAGAACCAGTACAACATTCTTTCGCCAGCACCGCATTCCTTCGCCAAAAACTCAAATATATTCGGCTGGAGTCTTTTCAGTCAAGAAAACTTACAGATAGGGGTTTCCCAACACGAGCTACAAAACTGCTATCTCAGTTTAAAACTAATGTTGAAGGTGAACTATTTCCTTTACCCCTATTAGTGTCCGGGGGGGGGGGGGGCTAAAACGACCCCCTAAGGTTTTCCCGCTCCTGTCCCCAAACGAGTAGAGATACGGACATCGAACTTTGTGACATTTCCTAAATATTCATTGGGTACATTTTAGCGCAATGCTCAAAGTTTTCAGCTCACCAGGGGCGGATTCAGGCGTGGTTTTTGGAAGGCATGTTTGCTTTTCAGCGTGTCTCGGCTTTTGAAGTTATTTATACACATTTATTCAACCATTATTTCAAACACACAGAGAGACATTTAAGAGTTGGTCCACACGAGCATATAGCCGCGCTGGAACCTTTCTCTCCAGTCACGCGCCATCACCGAGCCACGTAAGACCACTCGTCACCGACCAATTCCGCCGCCCATCAGCCGCTCACCACCCCGCCGCGCGCGCCACGCCGTGGGAGTTAGGTATCGTAGAGGTTTTGTTAATCCCCACCAGATGTCAGCGCTGGCGGGGCGCCGTCAGGTGCGCCGGATGCTGACTCAACAGCAGAACAGGGATAGTTCCGCTGATGGCCGCCAAGTGGTGACCCTTCGAGTCCCCTCCTGCTGCATCTCCTCAAAGTCGAGACAGGGTCGCCGCACAGCGAGCAAGCCGCCAAAGCCGCGGCGTCGCTTCCCGCCGCGGGCCGACCGTCACGGCGGCGGCGGCGCGGCGAGGGCGACGACGGTGCGGCGAGGGCAGGGGCGGTGCGGCGGCGGCGACAGCAGCAGTCCGGCGCTCAGCGGGCCGATACAACCCGGCCGGCGATGACGAACGGAACTGGACCAGTGCCGGTGACGCGGGCTCAGCCGGCGCCGCTATCTCCCCCTCAGAGCTGCAGCTCGAGTCTCGCGATTTCAAAGGGAATCAATTCCCATTCTCTAACCGTTGTAGATACGAGCTTACAACTTTCACGCCTTTTCTTGCTGCTATTTGTAGACATGTTAAACATTTTCTCTTTTTTGGATTGCGCATGGGCGCCTCTAGGGACGAATTTTGGGAGGTATTTTGGGTAACTGGCATAATATGGCATTACATGTAAATCTGACAGATACGAATTTCAAACTCAGTGAACTTTCTTAGCTATTCTTTGCACAGCTTGTTCAATTTTTATTTTATTTTTAGGTTGCCCACAGGCGACTCCAGGGACGGATTTGGGGGAGGGGCATGTGTTTGACTCCGTACAAACACTTGTGTGTTTAGTAACTCAAAACGTTATTTTGCAGTGGGGGGATCTCGTGCAATATGATCTGCATGGATCACAATTGTATGTTGTGGCTTAGGCGGTCCCTGGGATGAAATTAGGGGTGCATTGTGGACACACGACGTGTAACTAAATAGCAAAATATATCAACTTGAAACTTGATGACCTGTTTTAGCAATGGCTTGCACACGTTCCATAATTTACTTATTTATATTTTTGGTTGCCCAAGGGAGAATCCAGGGACGTATTTTTGGGGGCATGTGTTTGACTCCGTACATACACATTGTGTTTATGCCCCAGAACGTTATCTTGCAGTCGGTAATCTCATACGATATCATCTGCATGGATCACAATTGTATTTTGGGGCATAGGCGGTACCAGGGATGGGAGAAAAGCGCATGGCTCAATGCTACAGGCGGTACCAGGGATACAATTAGGGAGGAATTGTGGACTCATGGTGTGACACTACATAGCAAAATATATCAATAAGCAAAGATACAGATAGCAAAAGACAAGACTCAATTCCCCTCCTGAGCACCCCACTTCACAAATAAAAAACTGCAATTAATTACCTTTTCATGCATACACATGGAATTATAAGCAGTCAAAACAGAAATCAAATCGGTAAAAATATTATATTGACATCTTGAGATACTCCTTTTGAATTGCCTGGGGATGCCATTGGGTTAATTTTCCCCAAACTTTTAAAAGGATTATATGTTTATAGGATTATCAGGATTGTATGAATCAGAGATAAAGATCACAAAAGACCAGGCTCAATCCCCCCCCCCTTCCCCTCCTGAACACGCCACTGCACAAATATAAAACTGCCATTATTTACTTGTCATGCATACACATGGAATTGTAAGCAGCCAAAACAGAAATCAAATCGCAAAAACAAATACTATAGTGCCATCTTTAGGAACCTCCCTTTTGAATTGCTTGGGGACGCCATTGGGTGAATTTCCCCTTAAAAAAAGGATTATATGTTATAGCATATATTTAGGTGGCGAAATCAGGGTTAGACGTTTTGCCTTGCCGGTTTAAACCGGTTTTTACCGGCAAAAAAGTGGCAAAAACTAAAACTGCCTGCTTTTCTCATAAAATTGTTTGTAAAAGAAGTAAATATTCCTATATCATTGAACCATTTGAAATGCTGTGCCAGTTGCAATGCAATTGTAAACCTGCAATTATTGCATTAATGCGATTTGCTTAGCCCAGCAGCACAATTCATTTTCACTGGCTTATATATGACAAGGAGTGCTGCTTGACCTGAACTGATATAGCTGGGACAAATATATATTTAGAACTGTGGAAGGTCATGATGGACAGTATGGAAAGACAATGCAACTATACAGATATAATAGGCTTTGAGTTTCTATTTGGAGAGTGACACTTCTACAGAATGTAGTATCTGTACATTGAGCACCTCATCAACCTTTGCCAGCGCTGATGCCTTAGGTACAAGTGACCATGCTGGTTGAGCAAGCGATGTTCGTTCTTTGGTGTGAGGGTTAAAGGGAATGTTTCACCTTTGAATTGGTTTTGAACTGAGATAGCCAGTATCTTTGGCCGTTATTGAAATGTCGAAAATACCAAGATAATTTTCCCCAAAACTTAGCAGTTTTTAAGAAATGTTATTTATAATTTGCAAAATGGGGTCTAGGCTGGTGCCGCCGATTGGCTGACAGTCACTTTGTCAGCCAATCAACGGCGGTCTATAGGTCAATGATGACAGCATCATCCCAAATTTTAAAAAAAGCTTAATTTGTATAAAGTTAAGTGTTTTTAGAGATAAAAAATATCACCTTCGTTTTTAGCAGCACTTACCTCATATTTTCGACTACAACCAGCGTATATTTGACAACTTTCAGAAAGGTGAAACACAGGAGCTCCGCCACGCCTTTGAAATGGGGGGGGGGGGGGATCACGCAGAGTGGTCGCCGTCAGCGAAAAGTTGTTGACTGACCGGGGGGGGGGGGGGGGGGGGGGGAGGGTGGAGCGTTAGCAAAAAGTTGTTGACCGGGGAGGGGGGGGGGGGGGGGGGGCGTTAGCAAAAAAGTTGTTGAGTGGGGAGGGGGTGGAACGTTAGCAAAAAGTTGTTGAGCAGGAAGGTGGAGCGTCAGAGAAAAGCTGTTGAGCAGGAGGGTGGAGCGTCAGCGAAAGCTTGTTGAAAAGGAGAGAGGTAACACATAATAAGTACAACCCTACCGGTGTCAATTTTCAAAACGATTGGGGGGGGGGGGGCGAACAGACAGGTCCAAGGATATCAGCGCCATGGCTTCCCCAAACAACTGAAATCAGCAAAAAATGATGCATTTGATGTTTGTAAGATAAAATATAAGGAATAGGTACAAATAAGTTTGTTTTAAATCAGTTCTAAAAAATAAACAGTCACATGAGTTTTGCCTTGCGTCGTTCTACAATCGTATCTACAATTAGTTTTCTTCTATTTTCTTCAAGCACAAATTCCTAAACATTGATGATGGTGGTGATGGATGATGTTGATGATTATGGGTTCAGAGCACTGCAATTGCATGCACTGCATGCCACCCACAGCCATACATCTTTGTGGAATTTAACCATTCACACCATAGCAAACTGACCTGTAAAAGTGAGACCGTCCATCCATCCTTCTTGAGAGCCTCAGCATCTGATGCTGTAAAATGTAAAGCAGCTATGAGGAAATATAATATTGACTTTATATATTCACAATGGTATTGTTGATTGTTCTTAAGAGCCCAAGAAGCCCAAGGCATTAGATAGTATGCAAACTACCCACACTAGGTCATATAGCTCCCACCCAACATCAATGAATTGTTATTGAATCTTGATATTAGCTTAAGCCACTGTTACATATCATGGGAAACAGCATATGTTATGAGTACAGTCATCATATCTAACATGCTTTGCTGCAAATGACAGCACACAAGTGTATTGGATTCAAGGCATCAATGTGCAATAAGTTGTTTTATAAGGGCAAATATACTGCAATATTAAATTTACCCTGTACATACACAGTTATCACATTTACCACACATTGACACAAGTTATTAAACAAATCTGCATCAGATTGATGGCATGAAGAAACATTATTTTTGTTTATGTGGGCAAATGATTTGCAACACCAAAATTACTTCAAAATATTATTCAACAAATACTAGCTATAGGAAAATAACTAAATTGCTCACTTATTAACATAGTTATTACTACCAAACCAGCACACTTCAGAGTTCAGAAAATGCCTTTCATGCACCATCCAAAGAAATGCTTCTGAGAATGGATGAATAACATTTTGTGTGTGATGTGCAAAGTGGTGTGCCTAATGCATCACAACAATCAATTTATAATCAACATTCTAGTAGCTATCAAGGGTGGTGCTCTTTGGCATGTGCACAAGTGTGGACAGGTGTGTACAGACTATAGCCACTCCCCCAAGGCTATGGGGCCAATGCTTACATCACAATAATACCTGATCACACCATACACACACATATCCCAAAGAACACCACAAAATGTTGTATTTTCTTACATTGGGCCTTCCTTATCAAAAGAGCATCTGTTTCAATATCTTGCTTAATGGCAACTAGCCCATTAACATCTTTATATCCAAACTGATCCAGGATACAATCCTTGAATGAAGCCAATGATCGGGTGTTTCTCTCAAATATGTACAGCAATATTGCTCTGTAGCTGTAATTCATGGTGCATATGTTTCTTCTTTACAGTTCAGGCTTCCTTCAAACAAGTTGGTGTCAAGCAGCATATCAACAATGTTCCAATCATGACTCCAACCTCAAATGAAGCATCTTTCAAGCAAGTTCAACCATACGGTACCATAGAAGATCGGGACTTTGTAAGGCTTAGAGCCTGCAAAAACTGACTCGCTCTTGCCAAGCTCTGATCATATACTGAGCTTGCCACACTCTCCGTTGGAGGTCTCAGACAAATGCCACTTTGTGGCCTCAGTGCTTGTCCGCTGGAAGCCAGCGATGTCACAGGTCTTGTAGCAGTAAGACGTACTGGAAGTCCCCCAGTGATCGTCCAACCTGTTCTTCAACTGGTTCACCGACTCTGTGCTGACGACTGACTCCGGCAGGCTGTTCAAGTTCAAGTTGTTGACATTCTTGCGTGTTATTGTTATTGGATGTATTCTACAATGTCGAAGTGATGTGCACTTCAACTTGAGCCTTCTATTTCAATTGGTTATAATCTCAATCAGTATATATATATATATATACCGATTGAAATTAAAGAACATGCAATAAAAGAATATAAACTGGACTTCGGTTAGACCGGTTAAACCGCGAGATTATGGTTATAAGCTCCGTGGTCCGTGGACCCTTCCTTCCCGCAAACGGGCATTGTTCGCAAATTTTCGCTCATTTTTAACTCAAACGCTGCGTATTTATCGTAACAGCTGCGCCATAAATGAAGTGAATTTAAGTTCTCATCACTATTTAAATACTTAAATAAAAACACCATAAAGGGTTTTTCAACATATTAATACATCAAACGATCAACATAGTTAAAAAACCTAATTATTTTATTTATTTATAACTATTGATTCTATGCTTCTCTAATAAATTCCGCGAATTAGAGGTGAAGCATTAAATGTTGTGTCTCGTTTAAAATACGGAGTTTAGATTTGATGATGCAAAGTACTTATATGATTTTTGTTTCATTTTGTATTTGATTATTTCTCTATACGTGCTGTTTTTTATAAAATTTAATGTCATTGTAGCAAATATAATGTGTCTAATAAATACACAATCAAAAAAAATAGTGAAGTCATATGTCAAAATGACGTCATTAAATTTGTATAAAACACCTTCAAAATCGTTCTCTTTACATGACTCCTTGTAGCAATGCGGACTCAAACGAATTTTTACAAATTCGCCCGGCGTCCATTTCCGTTGGTGTCCGCCTCGTGGTGCCGCTGGTGCTTCTCGGTTCTCTCGGCGGGAATTTCTCATTAATTGACCTTTTAGCTTAGCAACTGGATATGGCAGGCGTTGCACCGCCTCCTGTTAATGGAGCTCCTCCCCCACTTATGGGAGACAGTGGTGCTGGGAGTCCAGGCGGATTCAGAGGAAGAGGCCGTGGTGGATCCGAGGGCCGAGGACGCGGCGGAGACAGAGAGGGCCGGGGACGTGGAGGATTCAGGGGTCGTGGTGGTGGAGAAAGAGGTCGTGGAGGTGGAGGTGGTGGTGGAGGTGGAGGCGAATTCAGAGGCCGAGGTGGCGGCGAGCGAGGACGCGGCGGAGGAGGAGAATTCCGTGGACGCGGCGGTGGAGAGTTCCGTGGCCGCACCAGTGGAGGCTGGGGCGGCCGCGGGGGCATGGGCATGAGAAATCCTGAGGTGAGTCGCAATACTCTGCAGACAGCCATTGTGTACATTTTAACCTAGTGCTTAAGATATTGGGAACAAATTAACATTTCATTGATGTGCACATTTAAAATCATTTTATGTATGCTAAAATTTACCAGACGAGTGAACTATGGTAATCTGGACCCATTTTTGGAACACCGTACCCAAAAATGGGTATGATACTTCCAAAAATGGGTATACTCTGTAACGCTCGTTCCAAAAATGGGCACGCTCATTCCAAAAATGGGTACAGAAACAACAGAAAAAACCTTCACAACTTTAACATCAACCACAATTGATTGGTGTGTCAACGCATTGTGCCAATGATGTCATCAAACTCAGTACCCTCAATTCTATTGACAACATGTGCATTGCTGATATCCATCATGTTTCAAATTTGATTGAATTTGCATGATCTCAACAGGCGGCAAAAAAGTGTCCCAGAGATTGTGCAACTTCAATACAATTTGAAAAACCTTGGATTTTCGTAATGCTCATGCTATCAATAAAGTAGAGGGTGCTGAATCTGATGACGTCATTGGCACAATGTGTCAACACACCAATCCATGTGTGGATCACGTTAAGTCATGAAGGTCGATTTCTGTACCCATTTTTGGAAGTAGTGTTTCCATTTTTGGGTACAGTGTTCCAAAAATGGGTCCAGATTACCATGGTTCCCCCGACTTTTGCCTTCTGATGTCGTTACTTATTGGTAACTCACCTGGTATGTCATATGGAGATGTCATATTGAGAGATGTGAGTAGCTATCTGACATTTCACAGTGTCATCCCACTTGCATGCACCAAGGATAAGCTAAAAGGTTAAGGTAGTGGGACGGATGGTGCCGCTAGATTAATGATGTCACAAACAATATTTTGGAGCACTAGTATAACAATTGCTCTGTCTATATAATTGTTTGCTGACACTTCTCTTACTTTGGGCACTTGACACTTTGTGACTGCTAAAAAGATACTAACAAGGCAACAAGTGCAACCCCATTCCATACCCTGTTCCCATATTGCATACCCTGTTCCCATATTGCATACCCTGTTCCAATACCCCCATACCCAATTCCCATACCCCATACATAATTCCAATACCCAATTCCCATACCCTGTTTCCATACCCCATACCCTGTTCCCATGCCTCATACCATATATCATACCCTGTATCCAGTTTCTCATGTATCTCATTTAATTTAGTGTGTGTCCTGTTCTGGCCCTGGGCAATCCCTCCTTCAGGTGCAGAAATGCTTATGCACCTTGGACCTGAGCTGGGATCAAACCAGCATCCTTTTGCATTGCTATCAAATACCCCAAGCCACCTGGTTTTCCAAGGAAGGTTCCACTGATACATGACTCCTAATTTGTATAGGATGTTGGCTGTTTGGAGTCTGGGACCTTGTCTCCCCACATGTATGCCAAATTTTACACACACAAACACACACACACACACATACACACACACACACACACACACACACACACACACACACACACACACACACACACACACACACACACACACACACACGCGCGCACACACGCACACACACACACACGCACGCAGACACGCAGACACACAGAGCCAGCTGCAGCCAGCTGCAGCCAGCTCTAAGTTATTAGACCATTGTTTGTGGATGACATCTGTATACACAGTCGGATGGATAGATGGACTGACATTTTATAATTAATAAAATAGTAGGATGGAAGCTAAGATAAGTATTGTTCTTTGGTTCATATTTGATTGCAATCAACATCAGTGATATTTGGAACAAGTTACGGAGGTTGCACACAACCTTAAATGCCAATCATATCTTTGAGACATGAGTTGTATAGCAGCATCTTCAGAGTGTGCCCTGGCGCTATTTTTTTTGTTTGTAATAAAATATAGTTGCCAGCTTCACTTCATTGATATAGAAACTGATATGCTTGGCTGATTGTTGACTTTGAATATGATGAGATAAAGTTCCTTATTGTATTGTTACATCCTATCAACAAAAGCTATGTTTGAAGAAGGGAAAAACATGCAAATGTGAAATGTATTGTCACCAAGACCAATCTGTCGGGCACTGACACATTAACAAATATGTATTAAGTCATGTAAATTTATGTGCATTGATAACAGACCAGAACGATCGCAGTTGTTACAGGACTGTGTGTATGTGACGTGAATCACATGTTCTGTGTACTGCAGAGCGTACTGACTTCTGTGTCTAATGTGTCAATAGTGCAGACTGCAGGCTGTGTTAGACATGTGTTGTAGGACTGCCTGAGGGCACTGTGCCTGCACATCAACTGAGCGTGTTGTGTGCCCCTCAGGACCGGCTAAACGAAAAGCTGCAGCAGATCGCCGGCCCGACGTTCGACCTGCCCGTCAATGAGAACAAGGAGCCCAAGAAGTTCACCAACAAGTGCCGCCTGTTTGTCGGCAACCTCACTGACGACACCACCATGGACGAGTTCCAGGAGATGTTCGCCGTCTTCGGCGAGATCGCCGAGCCCTACATCAACCTCGAGAAGGCGTTCGGATTTGTCAAACTGGTGAGCAACTCAATAAATTTGACAATCTGTCGGTAACCAATTTTAAAATGGAAATAAATATCTTTTTCCACAAAAATGGAGTTAGCACTTGAAATGGGAAGAAGCAGTCAGCTTATAAGTAAATGCAATCACATTTCGCATAAAATGTCCCTAGCCGAAGACGTAATTTCAAGTTAAAGTTGATAAGCATTCCACCCTTATAACGGTCGGTACTCGGCAAGTACTTGGTTATCTTACCTGGATGCATCGCACGGAGAAGAAGCGTTTCCGAAACATCAGTTGACAGAAGGATGATAAAGCTTTAAGCAGTGTCCTCTGGTCCTGGAGATATTTAGTAGGGTGAACAGATTATCGGGATGGATGGGTTCCCTATAGCTTAGTGTCAGGAAAGGGTGGGTATAGAATATAGGGAACCCTAATTTACAGACGCGCCAGCCAAAAAGTGTAACAACATCCACAGTAAGCTTCTCAAAGAAGATGGCTGGAGTTGTGAGTCTTCCAGTAACAAAAGTCACAGGAAACGGTCCGATCAATTATATCCCTAGCATTGCCGAGGTGTAACATCAATCAACTGACCAGAGTTTTTACAGAGCCGCAAACAATCATCGCCTGATCAGATAAACCTAAGTTACTAATCTCCAGTGTAAGCATACAGATCGTCCGTCGTCATGAATACATGTGTTGAGCGACCGTTTAAAGCTTGACAAGACGGGAGCAGCGACAACCTCGTCAGGCAGCTGATTCCACCTCTGGATGCATTGCACGAAGAAGAAGCGTTTCCGAAACATCAGTTGACACATAAGGATGATCAAGCTTTAAGCAGTGTCCTCTGGTCCTGGCGAGATTTAGTAGAGTGAACAGATTATCAGGATGGATGCAGGACTTGTGGTTAAGCACCTTCCAATGCTGGATCAGATCAGCCCTCAAAAGACGACCTTGCACTGAGTATAAGTTGAGTGAGTTCAGACGTTGAGGGTAGCACAAGTTTTCAAGCCCAGAAATTTGCTTAGTCCACCTCTGTACTCTCTCCAATAAGGAAAGATCGATAAGATAGCCAGTATTCCAGATTTATGACCCATACTCCAGTCTCCATGAGAGGAATGTGAGTTGTCCAGCGGAAGAGCATGAATTCAGGAGAGCGGGAAAATTATCGTGGTAACGAATTCACTGCCCTATCTCAAATTAGTCTGCTCACACATTGTTATTTAGCATGAAGGTATGTAATATGTTTTCTGCACTATCGACTGCGAATATGTCCCAACCAGCGTTTTGTGAACAACCAACAAGCATTTGAAAAAGTGCATTGAAATCGAAAGTTTAGGTTTGGCCCCCAACGGCGTCCTATTTAGTGTTCTGGGCTAAATTTCCAAAAATACATTGGAGTGTTTCCCCATTCATTTCCAACACAATTATGTAATACCAGTGTCTTAGCATTGGAAAATGTGGGTGGAAAACGTCACCCTCTGGATACTATTTTTCCACTCTTTTTCCCAAGTTTTACTGTTAATTTTCCACTCCTTATTTTGAAATGTATTGTATAATTAGAACCCTGATACTGATTTATGGATGCAATGATAAGAGACAGCTGTGGAGGGAAAGACGGGTAAGAATTGGCGTAGGTAACAACTAATTCTGGTGAACGGGTAAATGGGTATCGATAAATCCTAGTACAAATGGTTTTTAGTTTAATTTTCCACTCTTATGCTTATTTGTAGCCAGCATTTTCCACTTCGCACCCTAGCTCTAAAGCAATCCTAGGACCCTGTGTACCTGTCATTACAAATGCTGTCAAATGCAAATTTGTCTGAACCTTTTTTCTGTAATAAATCAATTCACATTTAACAAAACGTGATTCATTCAGCGGATTAATTTGCCCCCTACGACGACTTATTTAGTGTTTGCGATTTGTTGAGTCAATGTTCTCGGCGCAGGTAATCCATTTATGGCGTTATTGGGCCTGTTTGTTCGACATTGAACTGAAACGTCACAGAAGCTCCAAAGATGCTGGACTTGATTGTAGGGAAGGACGATATTGTCTGCGAGCTTCATGGAACAGTACTTGCTTTTTATTTTTTCCAAATTTCCAACTTTTAATTAGGGAAGAATTGTATTTCATTCTTACATTTAGACCACATCATTTGTATACCATAGCGGTAGCGAAATAAATTGTTACTAAAAAAAATCAAAAAGTCTTTATTTCCCTTTATTTTTGTACGGGGTGGGTATCACAGATTTACCATTCACCAGTACATGTCTTTGGTGGTGTGGATACATAATTACTTGTGTTGCATTCCACCTCACAAATGTTATTTGTCTGTGTTGAATCAGTTGGATTTAAGTTTACTGCTATTTCCATCCCCTTTCTAGGCATTCGGTTCTGGCTGTTACAGCTTTCATTTCCAGCTTTTGATATGGTTAACGTCAACGTAACGTAACGTGAAAATAAGAGGTGCAACGGAGTCGGAACTCCCCCAGTTGGCCGTTAATCGTTTGGAGCAACTCACGATATAGCTGTCACGGTTGTTTATTCTGTCGCGGCCGCCAGGATTACCGCGCCAACGCCGAGAAGGCGCGCCAGTCGTTGAACGGCACCATGCGTAACGGCCGCATGCTGAAGGTGCGCTTCTCGGCCATGGGCTGCAGTCTCAAGGCGAAGCGGCTCTCGCCCTGGGTCAGCAACGAGCTGCTCGAGCTCTCCTTCTCCATATTCGGCGAGGTAAGCACCGACAGTGGTGGGTGGGGCGGGGAACGTCTCAGTCCAGTTGGTTGGCTGCTGAGGATCGGCACCGACAGTGGTGGGTGGGGCGGGGAACGTCTCAGTCCAGTTGGTGGGCTGCTGAGGATCGGCACCGACAGTGGTGGGTGGGGCGGGGAACGTCTCAGTCCAGTTGGTGGGCTGCTGAGGATCGGCACCGACAGTGGTGGGTGGGGCGGGGGAACGTTTCAGTCCAGTTGGTGGGCTGCTGAGGATCGGGACCGACAGTGGTGGGTGGGGCGGGGGGACGTTTCAGTCCAGTTGGTGGGCTGCTGAGGATCGGGACCGGCAGTGGTGGGTGGGGCGGGGGAATGTTTCAGTCCAGTTGGTGGGCTGCTGAGGATCGGGACCGGCAGTGGTGGGTGGGGCGGGGGGGGGGGGGGGGGGAGGGGGGGCGTTTCAGTCCAGTTGGTGGGCTGCTGAGGATCGGGACCGACAGTGGTGGGTGGGGCGGGGGAACGTTTCGGTCCAGTTGGTGGGCTGCTGAGGATCGGGACCGACAGTGGTGGGTGGGGCGGGGGAACGTTTCAGTCCAGTTGGTGGGCTGCTGAGGATCGGGACCGGCAGTGGTGGGTGGGGCGGGGGAATGTTTCAGTCCAGTTGGTGGGCTGCTGAGGATCGGGACCGACAGTGGTGGGTGGGGCGGGGGAACGTTTCAGTCCAGTTGGTGGGCTGCTGAGGATCGGGCCCGACAGTGGTGGGTGGGGCGGGGTGACGTTTCAGTCCAGTTGGTGGGCTGCTGAGGATCGGGACCGACAGTGGTGGGTGGGGCGGGGGGACGTTTCAGTCCAGTTGGTGGGCTGCTGAGGATCGGGACCGACAGTGGTGGGTGGGGCGGGGGACGTTTCAGTCCAGTTGGTGGGCTGCTGAGGATCGGGACCGGCAGTGGTGGGTGGGGCGGGGGAATGTTTCAGTCCAGTTGGTGGGCTGCTGAGGATCGGGACCGGCAGTGGTGGGTGGGGCGGGGGGACGTTTCAGTCCAGTTGGTGGGCTGCTGAGGATCGGGACCGACAGTGGTGGGTGGGGCGGGGGACGTTTCAGTCCAGTTGGTGGGCTGCTGAGGATCGGGACGTTTTAGGTAGACCCAGGGTATTTTTGGCGGTGGGTATGTGCTATGTCAGTGTAGATGTGGCGTGTTTACTTTTTAATTCCTGGAGTTAAACCTAAGCATCTTTTGAATTATCATTCAGTGTCCTTTTGACGACAATATGCGGTGGGGTCGCGTTGCTCGGATTGTTATGCCGTTTGACTTTCTCCATACTGATGCTGCCGCTCTGTCTGCAGCTGGAGCGTGCCACTGTGGTGGTGGACGAGCGTGGAAAGTCTACCGGCGTCGGCATCATCGAGTTCGCCAAGAAGCCGTGCGCCCTCTTCTGTCTGAAGAAGTGCACCGAGAGCAGCTTCTTCCTCACAGAGTGAGTAGGAGTAATCGACACAGGGCTTACTGAGGAGTGTGGCCATTTATTACACGTGTTTATTTATTCTGGTTTATTCAGATCCCAGCTACTAGTTTCGTTCAACCTTCTCGGGGACCCATTTGTATTATTTGACTTGCTCTGCTTGATTTAATCATCGATTTGTTTGAATGTGAGCTTGTCTTGAATATCCTGTCCGTAGGTTCTATCAGTGTTTGTTCACGTGGTCCATGTTGCTCATGCTCCGTTTTCCGTTTATGTTGTGCGTTGCAGGGGTCTGTGCCCGGTAGAGCTGGAGCCTCTGAATGAGGATGACGTCGAGGACGGACTCTCTGAGCAGGTGCTGCCCAAGAAACACCACGAGTACATGCGGGAGCGCTCGGTGAGTTACTGGCGAAACGCGCTGCCGATTTGGTGTAGTTTGAAGACGATTTCTCGCTTGAGTTTTCGCCTATCGTGACGAAACATTATGTTGATATTGCTTCCAAAGTCCGTCCTTGATTCACTCTGGAAATGTTAATTCTTTCAACCGGTTAATGAGCTCCGAAATTCCATTTGTTTCAAACCACCGTGATCGTTGGTGCTGTGTGTCTGGTGGCCAGGTTATGGTGTCGTTCCTCCACTCTGAGCTGATACCGTCACCGGTGGCTCGTCTAACCTCCGTCCCCTGCTCCTGGGCAGGCGGGTCCCCGCCTGGCGATGTCCGGCTCGTTCGAGGCCGAGTACGGCAACCGCTGGAAGCAGCTGTACGAGCTGGAGAAGCAGCGACGCGACCAGCTCGACCAGGAGATGAAGATGGAGATGGAGAAGCTGCGCGACCAGATGGACTTTGCCCGCCGCGAGCACGAGACTGAGATGCTGCGCGATCAGCTGCGCCGCCGCGAGCTGGAGCAGGAGCGCAGCAAGGGCGACTGGGACTTGCGCCAGGCGCAGCGCGAGGAGGAACGCCGCCGGCTGGAGGAGGATATGCAGCGTCGACAGGAGTCGATGCAGTCGAGCATGCGCCAGTCCGACGACAACCTGAAGCGACGCCAGCAGGAGAACCAGCTGTTCATGCAGGTCAGTCCGACGACAACCTGAAGCGACGCCAGCAGGAGAACCAGCTGTTCATGCAGGTCAGTCCGACGACAACCTGAAGCGACGCCAGCAGGAGACCCAGCTGTTGATGCAGGTCAGTCCGACGACAACCTGAAGCGACGCCAGCAGGAGACCCAGCTGTTGATGCAGGTCAGTCGGCCGGGACAACCTGAAGCGATGCCAGCAGGAGAACCAGCTGTTCATGCAGGTCAGTCGGCCGGGACAACCTGAAGCGACGCCAGCAGGAGAACCAGCTGTTCATGCAGGTCAGTCGGCCGGGACAACCTGAAGCGACGCCAGCAGGAGACCCAGCTGTTGATGCAGGTCAGTCGGCCGGGACAACCTGAAGCGATGCCAGCAGGAGAACCAGCTGTTCATGCAGGTCAGTCGGCCGGGACAACCTGAAGCGACGCCAGCAGGAGACCCAGCTGTTGATGCAGGTCAGTCGGCCGGGACAACCTGAAGCGACGCCAGCAGGAGAACCAGCTGTTCATGCAGGTCAGTCGGCCGGGACAACCTGAAGCGACGCCAGCAGGAGACCCAGCTGTTGATGCAGGTCAGTCCGACGACAACCTGAAGCGACGCCAGCAGGAGACCCAGCTGTTGATGCAGGTCAGTCGGCCGGGATGTGCTGGTGGCTGGTGGTGTGGGAACGGAGGGTGGTGGGACGTGGCGGCTGTTGGGTTAAACAGGGAGATGGCGTAGCGATACAAGTCATTGCCTTCGTGAGGGTTAAAGTCGCAGAACAATATGCAAATATCCTTTCTGATACAATGTCTGCTGCAGATAAGATTTGGATGTCTTATTTCTGTGAGTGATTTATGTCATTATGTCCACTCTGTCAGTTGACACTTATTGACAGCTGGTGCCGCCTCTGTTCCACAGGCTACCGAGCTGAACAGCCTGCTGGACCAGCAGGAGCAGGGCATCTGGGACGGCGGCGCCGGAGGTGCCGGCCCGCCGCCGCCCGGCGCCGCGCCGGACGCCGGCTACGGGAACGACGTCTGGACCGGACCCGGCCAGGATCCCGCCTTCGGTACGGCGGGAGCAGCCTGGTCACACGGGGTCCGGGTGTCAGCGCTGACGGGACGGGACGGGGCATCAGGCCGGGTGGGCACTGTTATGTCTTGTGTCGGTCTTGCCTGTTTTTTGTTTTGTAATCGTATTTGTACTCGGCATGGCCGTAGGCCGCAAAGAAGGTAAGAACGCGGTCGTGTTTTTTATTTATTGTAATATCAACTTGGGAGAAGCATGGACGGCGAAAGCAAAGAGAAATCCAGCGTTACCAAAACAGTAGAACAAAATTGCGATGTAAACAAAGTTCAATAGTGGCGCGGAACAGACAAAGGTAAAGTTGAAAGCGAGAGGGAAAACGGCGTTAAATTACGAACGAAAGTAAGGCATACACAGCACACAGGCACACATTCGGCAGAGCTGGCGGTGTTTTTTTTTTATAATCCGTCTGGAATTGAGCTGGGGATCTGTGCAATTCACTGCCGATGTGTGCAGCCTTGAGAATGTATGCGGCCCAACAGCTGTTCTTGGGGTGTCTGATCCCACTAGATAGATCCTTTTTGAAGTGGATACACCATTTCACTGTCCGAAATCCGAATCCTAGGGATCGATCCAGAGTCCGTTTTTGGGACCCATGCACATGTCTGGTAATACTTATCTTGTGTTCACGTTGTTTGTACGTTCCTGTGGAAGACGGCGTATCCGACTATTGAGCGGACTTGCGCAGTGCGCTAACGTGCCGGCTGTGTGTGGAAACTGAGGTTCCTTCTCTGTCCGCCAGGTGGACCGCCTCCTGGCATGGCAGGTCGTGGTGGACGCGGAGCCGGCCAGGTAAGCAATCGTTGCATTTGTTACCCTTGCAGCACATCAGTGCATCAGAACATTTGCATGTGTTTAACGTTGATGCTGAGCAAGTCACAATGCTTTATGTATATTATAGCACCATGCCATCAGTCTTCTCACATGTAACACACATTTATACTGGTAATTAGCCGCTTTCAATGCTTGCCGGAAATTACCAAAATTATTTCAGTTGAGTCGGGTAGTTGTTATCGGGTACTATTTTTGCTACGGTTCATGACGGCATTGTATATTGTGAGACCCAGCTCGGCTGACGCTCTGTCCACCCCCAGGCGGGCGGTATGGAGATGGGCGGGTTCAGCGTGCGTGGCCGCGGCGCCCCGCCCCCCGGGTTCCGCGGAGGACGCGGCGGGTTCCGCGGAGGCTCCCCGCGCGGCGGCGGCGGCGGCGGCGGCGGCGGCGGCCGTGGTCGGCCTATGGAGGAGAGCATGGACTTCCCCAACAAGCGCCCGCGCGTCTTCTAAGCGGAACGCCAGCTGGACGCGGGCACGGCAGGTCAGCGGAGCGGCGACGGCGGACGCAGGGGAGCGGGCCTCCTGTGCTGGGGTGGAGGCGGAGAAAGACTGAGCGTGAATGTGGAGACGCTGGGAAGAGGAACTGAACAGGACATTCTCGAAGGACGACAGCGTGGGTATATGCAAAGGAGTACAAGGAAGTCGACACGGTAGTGAGTGGAAGAATGTATGAGCTAGTGTACGGAATTCGGCGCGGAACGGTGGCATTCAAGAACGCGTGTACGTACGGGCGAGAATGTTTGTGTGCGAGAGCGGGAATGTTTGTATATGAGAGAGCGAGAGTTTGTGGTCGTATCGGTGTCGTCCTTTTCCATCGGCGTGAGAAGGGTTTTAGATCCGTTTGTCACGCCCTCATCCAGTTCATCGAGAAACGGTTGGAAACCATTGGTAGTTCATCGGTTGCTTTCATCGTCCCGACCTTTGGACTCCGTGAAACGTTTGATATTAGTAACTGAGGCGATGCGCCGACCCAGCCATCATAAAAGCGGATCTCCGTTTCATGGGGTGACATAAGGGTCGTTGTCGTGGCTTCCGTAGCTTCACCGCTTCTGCACCCCGCTCATCCGGCGCGACCTTCTCCAGCTTCAGAAAATACACTTACAAATGTTCATCGCTTTTTCCTCGAGGACAACATAAGAGTTGCCATTCGTGAGTGTGGAGGCTGGGTTACGTAGATTAGCCAAAAGTTAACCGAGGAAGGAAAAGGAGTGAGGCATTGAGTAAAACAGGATATAAACATCATCTATGTTATCATAAACTGCCGGAGATCTCTGCAGTCGAATGGGAGCGCCACCTTGGAGTTTGGACAACGAAAACTCTAGCCATACCGACATTCTGAGGCCCCGTCAACCGGTGCCATCCACGTTCCGAAAGTCCATGCCGTTCCACAGAATTTATGAATCTAGTCTGGCAAAATGAAACTATGAAAAGAACTAGATGTAGAACGTTGTGTAGTCCGTGGGTTTGTTGGCGGGAAAGAAAATGTATTTGTCAAATTTCACATCCTGCTTAAAGGAAATAGTTCACCTTCAACATGGGTTTTGAACTGAAATAGCAGTTTTGTAGCCCGTGTTGAGAAATCCTTAGCTGGAACTTTTCTTGGCTGAAAAGACTCCAGCCGAAGATATTTGACTTTTTGGCGGAGGAATACGGCGGATGTACCGTACCGTCTGAAAGTGCCAGCACTGCCATGGAGCATGCGCAGACCAATAACGCACACCATAAAATCCATAATTTACAACCTTCTGTCCTGAATTGGCGCGATGTAGGACCATTTTTAAACAGAAAAAAAGAAACTATTAAAAAATATGATAAAATCGTGTTCTGAAAAAAATTCCGAAGGTGAACTATTTCCTTTAAGGCTTTCATCTTATTTTCGATAATTCGTGAAACTCACGGACGACTGCACACCGAAGGCGCTCCCGGCTCCACGAAACACCATGAGTATAGTCGAGTCAAACACCCAACCGAAGAGTACCAGCGGGATAGCCTGTGGTTAGGTTTGACGCGAATCCCGGTCTTTGATACAGTTGCCCTCGACGAACTTCTTTTCAATGCAACAGCCAGGGATTCGTTAGTTAACGTCTCCAGATTGCTTTGGTTGCCGGGTATTGGGTATATCTGACTGAACGTCTCTACTGTTCTGCTCCTGGCAAGTCGCACAGGGATGCTCTCTCTCAAACCGCCTGCATCCGAGTGCAGGCGGGGATCTGACACATGTCTCATAAGGCTAACGATGGTCGGAAGCACCACTGTACAGAATGGTTACTTCAACTATAGGCCTCACATTTTATATCTCATCCGCTTTTATGTTAAATTCAGCGTATTTTACGGCCTTCTCATTGTATACAAAATGAATTAAACTGTCTTGCCGTTTTCAATTGATCGTGGGGGACGCGCGAATGTGTGATATACGACTTAATTATACTTTATTTGGCCACAAAGCCGCGAGGTAACCGAACAGCGAATATGGATGTCACCGAAAAGGCCCTTTCTCGGGCAAGTGCTCGTGAAATGGCGATAGGCAGGATTAAGGCGGACAAAGATCCGACGCCATGCTCCCAAGGTTATCATCATGTGAGAGCCGCCATGTGTCCGGGGATATTTTGAACGGTCATGACATGGTCAGCAATGGTTCCGCAATAGGCAAGAAGATCCCAATCTCACCTCGGAGGTCCAGGCAACAGCTTATATAATGCGCATTTGTAATGAGGTTTGCATTCTGAATACTACTAACTACTTTATTTTGAAATACTTTGAACTTCCGACCTGCAGTGGAGCTTAAAACGCCACAGCATGATGCATTCATTCATTTGTTATAATGCATTCACGCATACAAATAGCATTTGCGAAATGCGTCACATGTGACATGGCACCTAGGCCAATGCAACTGATTGGCTGTGCAGATATTTTATTCAACAAGCGCAATGTAAACCAAGTATTTGTTTATTTTCAATCAGATGCGATTTTGCCCTTTGGTCGCCAACCGGAAAACATAATATATACATTCACGGAATTGCTCGGGAGAAAACAGCGCAAGTGGTGTAGCCATTTGTAGTATACTATACCTGCAAATCATATTGCCGATGGTTCTCTGAAGTTTTCCACGTATTGTATGTCGGGCACTCGTGCCACCAGCCATGCGCTTACTCGTAAATGCCGAGTTATTGAATGGTTGTAGGCTGTAGCTTCGTAAATGCCGAGTTATTGAATGGTTGTAGTCTGCAGCTGTGTTAAACGTCGACTATGCCTTGTTTCATGTGTGACGGTCACAAAGGGCTGTTATGACGTTATATCTACTACACATAAAACACGGATATTCCAGAATTTTGGTAGTCAAATGCCACTTAGGACAGACAGGTGCATAGGTGTAACCACCTGAAAGTAGGTGGGGACGGAGGCACTTTGAAGTCGATTCTTTCCATGCAACGCCCATAGGCGTAATGTTAAAATCCGAAAATGTTACTGTGGACTGATCCCCAGTGACCCCAGTGGTGGTTACGCGCCTGGACAGGTGATGTCATAGACGTGTTCGGCTCGACAGTGGGTTGTATTAACCCGCGAGTTACTGGGGGGGGGGGGGGGGGGGGGCTATTTGAGATATTCCAAATACTCCTCAGGGGGTCTACCCCCTGAGGAGTATTTGGAATATCTCAAGAACAAATGCAGCTATCGACGCCAAACTTGCAGTACCTTTCCGGGCATCATTTGTACACATGTCAGCAGAATTGAAATTTTGGGGTTCTATTGTATCACGGGAAAATGACGTCATTGTGACGTCACTTCCGACAGATTTCGAGCCAAATTAGGCTAAAACGCCGTCGCCGATCGCGGCGCGCCACTATCGCGCGCATTGTGACGGCGCAGCGCGCGCTGGTAAATTAATGCTAACCGAAGGTTTAATATAGCGCGCAGCCACCACTCCTCAGGCGGTTACTCCAGTTCTGGCGTGTTTTTGTGCGCGTTGCGAAGTAGCCGTGATTATGATTATTTATAGAGGGATGCATACTCTGGCCGGCCAACAGGGTGCAGTGCAGTATGGGGCGAAGTGCGCGGCGGTGCGCGCCGTTTTTTTTTTCTCGGGCATCGGCGCCTTGCGGCCGGCACTCGTCTGCGGCCGTATTTGCTCTGATTAGATACATTGGTCATCCGACAGTTGTTTGTTGGCCTCGCGCCTTGACTTAGTGGACGGGTCATCTTTGTCGTGCAGCGGCCGGCGGTGCTGAGGCGGTAAGACCCCCTGCCCCGCCCCCTGCCCTCGCTCGCTGCAGGTGACCGGAGCCGCGAACTGGACTGATAGCTCGCACAAACTCACAGACAGACAGACATACATACAGACAGACAGATATACAGACATACAGACAGACAGACAGACATACATACAGACAAACAGATATACAGACATACAGACAGACATACAGACATACATACAGACAGACAGATATACAGACATACAGACATACAGACAGACAGACAGACAGACAGATATACAGACAGACAGACAGACAGATATACAGACAGACAGACATACATATATACAGATATACAGACATATAGACATACAGATATACAGACATACAGACATACAGACATACAGATATACAGATATACAGATATACAGACATACAGACATACAGATATACAGATATACAGATATACAGATATACAGATATACAGATATACAGATATACAGATATACAGATATACAGATATACAGACAGACAGACAGACAGACAGACAGACAGACAGACAGACAGACAGACAGACAGACAGACAGACAGACAGACAGACAGACAGACAGAC
Organism: Chirona hameri; assembly: GCA_036785665.1. NCBI lineage: Eukaryota > Metazoa > Arthropoda > Thecostraca > Balanomorpha > Balanidae > Chirona > Chirona hameri. The sequence goes on along the minus strand of JAXIVJ010008085.1, from coordinate 5,090 downwards.
AGACAGACAGACAGACAGACAGACAGACAGACAGACAGACAGACAGACAGACAGACAGACAGACAGACAGACAGACAGACAGACAGACAGACAGACAGACAGACAGACAGACAGACAGACAGACAGACAGACAGACAGACAGACAGACAGACAGACAGACAGACAGACAGACAGACAGACAGACAGACAGACAGACAGACAGACAGACAGACAGACAGACAGACAGACAGACAGACAGACAGATAGACAGATATACAGACATACAGACAGACAGACAGACAGACAGACAGACAGACAGACAGACAGACAGACAGACAGACAGACAGACAGACAGACAGACAGACAGACAGACAGACAGACAGACATACATACAGACAGACAGACAGACAGACAGACAGACAGACAGACAGACAGACAGACAGACAGACAGACAGACAGACAGACAGACAGACAGACAGACAGACAGACAGACAGATAGACAGACAGACGGACGGACGGACGGACGGATAGACGGACGGACGGACGGACCGACAGACATACAGACAGACAGATGGACGGACAGACATACGCGGACAGACGCGGACACTAGACAGAGAGACAGACAGACAGACAGAGGGGCGCAATCATCATCATGTGTTGGTGCACCGCCCGGGGCGTGTGGATGACAGACGCCACGCGGTGTACCATCAAACATCGCTCAGTGATAATGACACAAATATTATGACCATCTGTGAGTCGAGGGGCGTAGCAAATGTTTTCGCTTTGCTCACCCTACATAGATACAATGTGGGAGCCAAATCCAATGTCTTCATTTTTCTCCAAGTGGTTTAACCGCTGCGACAGAAAGACAAGGGGATAATCCGGGAACAAAGCATCAGCTGCCAAATATCTATCCCCTTCGTTTCACGCTTGAAATACCCACTTCATGTCCTGCTAAACATGGTGGCTGCTGTTTTCAGAATCATTTTAATTTGTTATGGCTTAAAATGTATTATTAACGCAGCGATTTTGCCAATAAACTTGAAATCAAATTTGTGGAAGAAGTAGAGAACACAAGTGCGTACTCTTATCCAAGGGCCCACCGGGGGGGGGGGGGGCCTGCCCCCCCCCCCCAGACCGCTCCGACCCAGCTCCGGCCCCCATATTAGCAGGGTTTTAGCATTATCCCTATGGGAGTGAGGGGGGGGGGGAGCGACAAGCACCTTGCCGGCACCCCAAACACCTGGCTGCCCCCCCCCCTCCCCACTCAAAATGTGGCGACGCGGATGCCTCTGGAGAGCCGACTTCCTTCTACCTGTGCCATTTGGATGCATATGTGGCGGGAAGACGTAACATTCACCAGTTGCGTTGCTGTACAATACTCACTGCTATGAGGTGAGGGTGACGCAGTATTAGAATGACATAGGTACGGCGACACCGCTCGAGAACCGCGAATCGCGCTGCGATAACAGTTAGTACCGAACCGTTGATGTAATGCTGCACAGTATAAGTTAAGGGTGTGATGCGGCACAGTATAACAGTTAAGGGTGTGATGCGGCACAGTATAACAGTCAAGGGTGTGATGCGGCACAGTATAACAGTTAAGGGTGTGATGCCGGCACAGTATAACAGTTAATGGTGTGATGCGGCACAGTATAACAGTTTAAGGGTGTGATGCGGCACAGTTATAACAGTTAAAGGTGTGATGCGGCACAGTATAACAGTTAAGGGTGTGATGCGACACAGTATAACAGTTACGGGTGTGATGCGACACAGTATAACAGTTACGGTGTGTGATGCGGCACAGTATAACAGTTAAGGGTGTGATGCGGCACAATATGCCAAGTCAAGGATTCCGTGTGAACGAGACAATAGCTGAGTATAGGAATCGCTGATGTGCAGTGATAAAGAAGTGAATTGGGTTCCAATGGCATACCCTGCCTCAAGGGCGGATCCAGCCGGCCGTTTTTTTTTTGTGTGTGTGTGTGTGTGTGTGTGTGTGTGTGTGTGTGTGTGTGTGTGTGTGTGTGTGTGTGTGTGTGTGTGTGTGTGTGTGTGTGTGTGTGTGTGTGGTGTGTGTGTGTGTGTGTGTGTTTGTGTGTGTGTGTGTGTGTGTGTGTGTGTGTGTGTGTGTGTGTGTGTGTGTGGTGGGGGGGGGGGGGTGGGGGTGCAAACTGTTTTTAGCGGACCCTTACCTACCCCCAATTTATAATTTCTTCCCGGATTTGGGGCCACTTTATTTTGCAACTACACGATTTCAATTTTTTTTTTTTTTTTTTTTAGCTTTCGACCTTTTGGGATTTCGAAAAAGGAAAGATGTCAGCTTCCAGTTTTTATTGCTCCGACATTGCCATACACTGAGAAAAACTATGTCAGTTGTCAGCTGTACCCAGGGGCGTCGCCGATAATTTTTTGAGTGGGGGTCAGCTGAAATGACGAAGAAAAAAATGCGTGTATTTAAGCATTAGCAGCATTTTGAATGTGGACTTTCATGTTATAGTAGGTACTTGTTATTTAGCGTCGCGAAGCGGCGCGACATTTTTACAGGTTTGGCTGATAAAACCCAGGAAACATAGGCCTTGTAGACAATAAGAAGCTAAACATGCTATTCATTCAATTCACCGTTACAGCGAACCGAAGCCGATGGCGATGGCTTCGTTATGACGATGGCCACCGATGTTACGTCGCGAAGCGGCGTTATTTTTATATCATTTTAGGTCGTGGAAAACAAATTTTAATATTGGAACCACGCTCAGGTAACCCCTATTCCTGGTTGCACATCTCGGTATGAGTTAAAATATTGAAATTAAAGGGGACTATCCCACCTTAACATTATATTTGAGTTGAGATAACCATTTTTTATGGCTAGGCATTGAAATCACCCTCGCCCGGATAGGGCAAAATCACTACGTGTTCGGGTGTGGGGGGGGGGGGGGTGGGGGGGGGGTGGGGGGGGGGGGGGGGGGGGGGAGGTGGGGGGGGGTATGACCCCTCCCCTTAGCGTTCCGCCCCTAATTGAGATAGAGCTTCGATCAAAGACGAGCGTGTTGCTTGTGACGATAGGAAGCCGCTGATACCCGATGTTTAAGGTCTTGGTTATTAGGTGACCTCTGAGGTCATGCCAATGACCAAAATGTCATCAAACTTGAAAATGCGTATAAATTGAATTTTATCGAGCTAGAATCATGAATGAGCATATCATAATGCTTAATGCGTGCAAATTCGTAATAAGCGTCACACAAAATGTCCTAAAAACTGTCAAATTCTAAAAAGGTCATGTAGGTCATCTGAGGTCAGTGACCTCGGTTGACTTGTGGAAGCGCATGACCCCAGTGGAACATATAATTATGTCAAATGGATCCCAAATTTGAAATCAGCGTCACAAAATGTCCTAGAAACCGCCAGAAAGCCCAAAACGTCATCTGAGGTCATCGGAGGTCAATGACCTCAGTTGACCTCTGAAAAGGTCAATCGAGAGGTCACAATCTCAGTGGAAACAACAACTGTCACTGGAAACACCTGTGGATATGCTCCTGAACAACAAACACTCGAAACTGCAGCAGAAGTTACAAGCATCGATACTGCGGGGTTGCGCCTGACATGACCTTGAGAAACAAGGTCCATAGGTCACGGATCATGAGGTTAGAAATTCAAAATTTTAGAGTATGCGGGATTTTTTCCAAAAGTATGGTACAGAAAGTTGCATCACGAAATCGGTTGGAAACTACGCGAGGTTATTCCAGAAAAACCGAGGGGGGGGGGGGGGTGGCATCCAGCCCCCCGCCCCTTACCCGGGCGAGGGTTAAGTATGGTAGCAGTTAAAACAACCACAATGATCTAATAAAAAAGATATTCGAGTTTGATATTGACATCTGTAAAAAATAAGGCCCATGTGTATTTGAATAGGGCGCGAAATGGGACGCGGTGTGGGGGGGGGGGGGGGGCTAGGAGCTGAGAAAATCGCTTAAAGTACCATCGAAATCCACCAAAATACAGATTTCTCCCCGATTTGACCCACTTCCTCGTCTAAGTTGGGGTGGCTGAAGCCAAGTGTGTGTGTGTGTGTGTGTGTGTGTGTGTGTGTTGTGTGTGTGTGTTGTGTGTGGGGGGGGGGGGGGGGCTGAAGCCCACCTCAACTGAATAGGATCCTTACACCCCTGCGACATAGAAATGGCTCAGTCAGTTTCGGAAGAAGTTTCCTTCGTTTTCCCTTTCGACACCACCGCTGCTCCGAAAGGAAAACGAAGGAAATTTCATCCGTAACATGCAGGGGCGTCGCTCGACGGGAGGGTCGGGGGGGACGGTCCCCCGACCCCCCACTCTCAGAAGGAGGGTGGTTGACCCCCCTCCCCACACCACTTTTTGCGGGGGAATTTAACAATTTGTCGTAAAAATGTGCCTTTGCAGCAGTCAAAAGTTCAGCTATCTACAGTCAAAAAGTGGAAATTTCGCGCCGCTTCGCGGCCATGACAGTTCGCAATTGCTTATACAAATTTGGAAAATGGAAAATGAATTCCACCAGGGCCCACTCCCTTCATAAAAATATTAACTTTCAAGCGGGCTACATGTTTAGCTAGTCTGCCGAGTTCCGAAAAAGGCGACGCGAACGCAAAGACGCGACATCAGCTCCCGGAAGCTGCTCCAGCGGTTCCCAGCTCTGCTGGACCGAAGAGCTAATAGTGGGGACCAGGCCAGGACCATCTCCCCAAGCCATCTTCCCCCAGGCTCCTCCAGATCCACAAGGACCATTTATGCGCGGTAAAGTCACTCTGCCCCTTGCTGCTTTCAAACCATTTGCACTGTTACTAGTCGTTGTTACAGTTTGGTTCATATGTATACAGTTATTATTATCATATGTACTATTGAGCCGCAGACTGCCACCGGTTATCGTGATTTACTATCCGAGGCAAATGTATCTGAAAAACTACCTTCATTTCAATATTTCTCATCATGCGTAACCAGGAAAAGGGGTTACCTGAGGCTTGGCTCCACTCACGGTCTTGTTCCAATATTACAATTTAGTTTTCCACGACCTAAAATTAAAATTTTCACGCCGCTTCGCGGCGTCACATCGGTGGCCATCATCATAACGAATCCATCGTCATCGTATT
>JAXIVJ010008084.1:0-57294 GCA_036785665.1 Chirona hameri | reverse complement strand
GGAAACTGGATACGGGAGCGGGATAAAGGATACGGGATCGGATACGTGAACGGGATACGAGATACGGAAACGGGAAACGAGATACGGGTTACGGGAACGGGACACGGGATACGGGAACGGGAACGGGATACGGGAACGGGATACGGGAACGGGATACGGTAACGTGATACGGTAACGTGATACGGGAACGTGATACTGGAACGGGATGCGGAAACGAGATACGGAAACGGGATACGGGAACGTGAACGGGAACGGGAACGGGAACTGGAGAGGGAGCGGGACACGGTATACGGTATACGGGATACGGTATACGAGAACAGGATACGGGATACGGGATACGGGATACGGGATACGGGATACCGGATACGGGATACAAGATACCGGATACGGGATACCGGATACGGGATACCGGATAGGGAACGGGATACTGGAACGGGATACGGGAACGGGATACGGGAACGGGATACGGGAACGGGATACGGGAACGGGATACGGGAACGGGATACGGGAACGGGATACGGGAACGGGAACGGGATACGGGAACGGGATACGGGAACGGGATACGGGAACGGGATACGGGAACGGGATACGGGAATGGGATACTGGATACGGTAATGGGGTACGGGAACGGGATACGGGAACGGGATAGGGCATGTTATACGTGAACGGGATACGGGAACGGGATACGAGAACGAGATACGGGAACTGGATAGGGTAACAGGATATGGAAACGGGATACGGAAACGGAATACGGAAACGGGATACGGAAACGGGATACGGAAACGGGATCCGGAAACGGGATACGGAAACGGGATACGGGAACGGGATACGAGATACGGGAACGGGATACGGAAAGGGATCCGGGAACGGGATACGGGATACGGGAACGGGGAACGGGATACGGGTACGGTATACGGGAACAGTATACGGAAACGGGATACGGAAACGGGATACGGAAACGGGATACGGAAACGGGATACGGAAACGGGATACGGAAACGGGATACGGAAACGGGATACGGAAACAGGATACGGAAACGGGATACGGAAACGGGATACGGAAACGGGATACGGAAACTGGATAAAAAAAACGGGATACGGGAACGGGATACGGGAACGGGATACGGGAACGGGATACGGGAACGGGATACGGGAACGGGATACGGGAACGGGATACGGGAACGGGATACGGGAACGGGATACGGGAACGGGATACGGGAACGGGATACGGGAACGGGATATGGGAACGGGATACATGAAAGGGATACGGGAACGGGATACGGGAACGTGATACGGGAACGTGATACGGGAACGGGATACGGGAATGGGATACGGGAACGGGATACGGGAACGGGATACGGGAACGGGATACGGGAACGGGATACGGGAACGGGATATGAAAACGGGATACAGGATAAGGGAACGGGATACGGGAACGGGATATGGGAACGGGATACGGAAACGGGTTACAAGAACGAGACACGGGATATGAAAACGGGATACAGGATAAGGGAACGGGATACGGGAACGGGATATGGGAACGGGATACGGAAACGGGTTACAAGAACGAGACACGGTATACGGGCACGGGATACATAAACAGGATACGGAAACGGGATACCGGAACGGGAAACCGGAACGGGATACCGGAACGGGATACCGGAACGGGATACCGGAACGGGATACCGGAACGGGATACCGGAACGGGATACGGGAACGGGATACGGGAACGGGACACGGGAACGGGATACGGAAACGGGATACGCGAAAGGGATACGGAAACGGGATACGGGAACGGGTTATGGGAACGGGATCCGGGAAGGGGATACGGGAACGCGATTCGGGAACGGGATAGGGAACGGGAACAGGATACGGGAACAGGATACGGGAACAGGATACGGGAACAGGATACGGGAACAGGATATGGGAACAGGATACGGGAACAGGATACGGGAACAGGATACAGGAACAGGATACGGGAACAAGATACGGGAACAGGATACGGGAACAGGATAAGGGAACGCGATACGGAAACGGGATACGAGAACGGGAACGGGATACTGGTACGGGATAATGGTACGAGATACTGGTACGGGATACTGGTACGGAATACAGGAAAGGGATACGGCAACGGGATACGGCAACGGGATACGGCAACGGGATACGGCAACGGGATACGGCAACGGGATACGGCAAAGGGATACGACAACGGGATACGGCAACGGGATACGGCAACGGGATACGGCAACGGGATACGCCAACGTGATACGGCAACGTGATACGGGAACGGGATACGGGAACGGGATACGTGAACGGAATACGTGAACAGGATACGGGAACAGGATACGGGAACGGGATACGGGATACGGTATACGGTAACGGGATACGGGATACGGGAACGGGATACGGGAACGGGATACGGGAACGGGATACGGGAACGGGATACGGGAACGGGATACGGGAACGGGATACGGGATACGGGAACGGGATACGGGAACGGGATACGGTAACGGGATACGGTAACGGGATACGGGCACGGGCAACGGGATACGGGAACGGGATACGGGAACGGGATACGGGACACGGGAACGGGATACGGGAAAGGGATACCGGAAAAGGATGCGGGAACGTGATACGGGATACGGGATGAGACACGGGAACAGCAACAGGCAAGGAATACGGGAACAGGGTACCGGATACGGGAGACGTAATCCAGAATACGGGATACGGGACACGTGATACGGGATACAGGGTGCGGGATGCGGGATGCAGGATGCAGGATGCAGGATGGGGGGTGCGGGATGCGGGATACAGTATACCGAAATCGGGTACAGGAACGGGATCCGGGATTCGGGAACGGGATATTAGCTGGCTATATAAATTGAAGGCTATATAAATTGCGCATCGCGCAATACAGGCCCTCTAGTCTCTATATATTATAAATCCTAAAAGATGACCCGCCGCCGCCGGAGTGACGCCCTAAATCAGTTCCTGTGCAGCCGTCTGATGAGTTCTGAACGTGATTTTTTCAGCACTTTTGGGTCCGTGATTCAACAGGTCGTATCAAGTTTTGGTGTCCAACCGACCGACGGTGCGGCGTTGGCACGTGTGCGCGTGCGCCATTCGTTTAACATGGGAAACGCGACATTGTGAAATCGCGAAAAACGGCCAAGTTTCGCGCGGTTTCCCGGCCGCTTGCTCGGCAACCGAGAGTCACACCGATATGCGAGCAACACTATGTGATAGATAATTGATTGGCCTTGCGTATAGAATGTCGTCCAGAGCGATGCGCGTGCCACGTGCAAAGTTGTGACCACTTTCATGAAAAAAATGGCATATTCAGGATTTAAATTGGTGCTCGGAAACCGTTCGACGTAGAAGGCTGAACCGGGCACCATTTTGCAGGTGCAGCGACCGTCTTCAAATTATATGTGTTACTCAAAGCTGTGTGACTAATATTTTGAAGTTGAAGTTGAAATGCAATATTTTCGGACCAATTAATGCTTCACACCGCCGTAACACCCAAAACGAGGACAAACTTGCCCGGCAAATTTACACAGACGGATAGCGCCGTTCTTGCTGATCTATATCCACCCAAAATATTATGTAAATCGCTCATAGGTAACTTATGCTGAAGTCAAACGTAAACGATTACCGACGCTAACGTTGCGAAATAATTGCGTCGAATAAAATATAATCGGTTAAGTTTTCCCAACACTGACACTGCCGCAGTCAAATTCATCAATGAGCGCATGACTAGCAGACGTCGCACCTCCCTCCCGGGGAGATTTTGTTGAAGCCGGTTGACATATTTCAGGCATGTAAACCGCTAAAATGTTTTGGCAGAGACTGCGACACGGGAACGAGATACGGTAAGAAGATATGGGAACGAAATACGGCAACAAGATACGGAAACTGGGTACGAGAAAGGGATGCTGGAACGAGATACGGGAACAGGATACGGGAATAAGATGCGGTAACTAGATATGGTAAGGAGATATCGGAACGGTGTACTAGATACGGGAATAAGATACGGGAGCGGGATACGGTAGCGGGATACGGGAGCGGGATACGGGAGCGGGATACGGGAGCGGATACGGGAGCGGGATACGGGAGCGGGATACGGGAGCGGGATACGGGAGCGGGATACGGGAGTGGGATACGGGATCGGGATACGGGATCGGGATACGGGATCGGGATACGGGATCGGGATACGGGATCGGGATACGGGATCGGGATACGGGAGCGGGATAAGGGAACTGGATACGGGAGCGACATACGGGAGCGGGATACAGGATCTGGATACGGGAGCGGGATACGGGAGCGGGATACGGGAGCGGAATACGGGAGCGGGATACGGGAGCGGGATAAGAGAACGGGATACGGGATGGGGATACGTTAACAGGATACGGGAACGGGATACGGGAACGGGATACTAGATACGGGAACGGGATACGGGAACTGGATACGGGAACGGGATACGGGAACGGCATACTGGAACGGGATACGGGATACGGGAACGGGAACGGGATACCGGATACGGGAACGGGATACGGGAACGGGATACGGGATAGGGAACGGGATACGGGAACTGGATACGGGAACGGGATACGGGAACGGGATACGGGAACGGGATACGGGAACGGGATACGGGAACGGGATACGGGAACGGGATACGGGAAGGGGAAACGGGAACGGGATACGGGAACGGGATACGGGAACGGGATACGGGAACAGGATACGGGAACGGGATACGAGAACGTGATACGAGAATGGGATACGGGAACGGGATAGGGTGACGGATACTGGAACGGATACGGGAACGGGATACGGGAACTGCATACGGGATAAGGGATAAGTGAACGGGATACGGGAACGGGATACGGGAACGGGATACGGGAACGGAATACGGGAACGGAATACGGGAACGGGATACGGGAACGGGATACGGGAACGGGATACGGGATACGGGAACGGGATACGGGAACTGGATACGGGAACGGGATACGGGATACGGGAATGGGATACGGAACAGTATACGGGAACGCAATACCGGAACAGGATACGGGAACAGGATAGGGAACGGGATACGGAAACGGGATACGGGAACGGGATACGGGAGCGGGATACGGGAACGGGATACGGGAACGGGATACGAAAACGGGATACGGGAACGGGATATAGGAACGAAATACGGGAACGGTATACGGGAACGGGATACGGGAACGGGATACGGGATACGGGAACGGGATACGGGAACGGGATACGGGAACGAGATACGGGAACGGGATACGAGAACGGGATACGGGAACGGGATACGGGAACGGGATACGGGAACGGGATACGGGAACGGGATACGGGAACGGGATACGGGAACGGGATACGGGAACGGGATACGGGAACGGGATACGGGAACGGGATTCGGGACACGGGAACTGGATACGGGAACGGGATACAGGAACGGGATACGGGAATGGGATACGGGAATGGGATACGGGAACGGGATACCGGAGCAAGATACCGGAACAGGATACCGGAACAGGATACCGGAACACGATACCGGAACGGGATATGGAAGCGGGATACGGGAACGAGATACGTGAACGAGATACGGGAACGAGATACGGGAACGAGATACGGGAACGAGATACAGGTACGATATACAGGTACGGGATACAGGTACGGGATACGGGAACGAGATACGGGAACGGGATCGGGAACAGGATACGGGAATGGAATACGGGAATGGGATACGCGAACGGGATACGAGAACGGGATACGCTAACGGAATATGCCAACGGGCTACGGGAACGTGATACGGGATAAGGGATACGGGATACGGGATACGGGATAAGGGATACGGGATACGGGATACGGTAACGGAATACGGAATACGGAATACGGAATACGGCTGGCTAAATAAATTAGCTGCCTATATAAATTGCGCATCACGCAATACAGGCCATCTAGGAACGGGAACGGGATACGGTAACGGGATACTTGATACGGAAACGGGATACGGGAAGGGGATACGGGAACGGGATACGGGAACGGGATACGGGAACGGAATACGGAAACGGGATACGGGAACGGGATACGGGAACGGGATACGGGAACGGGATACGGGAACGGGATGCGGGAACGGGATTCTGGAACGGGATTCTGGAACGGGATACGGGAACGGGATACGGGAACGGGATACGGGAACGGGATACGGGAACGGGATACGGGAACGGGATACGGGAACGGGAGACGGGAACGGGATACGAAAACGGGATACGGGAACGGAATACGGGATACGGGAACGGGATACGGGATACGGGAACAGGATACGGGAACAGGATACGGGAATGGGATACGGGAACGGGATACGAGATACAGGATACGGGAACGGAATACGGGAACGGGATACGGAATATGGAATACGGAATACGGAATACGGAATACGGAATACAAGATACGAGATACGGAATACGATATACGGAATACGAGATACGGAATACGAGATACGGAATACGAGATACGGAATACGGAATACGGAATACGAAAAACGGAATACGAAATACGAGATACGGGAAACGGCTAGCATATTTAAAGTAGCTGGCTATATAAATTGCGCATCGCGCAATACAGGCCCTCTAGTCTCTATATTATAAATCCTAAAAGATGACCCGCCGCCGCCGCCGGAGTGACGCCCTAGATTGGCTCCTGTGCAGCCGTCTGATGAGTTATGAGGGTGATTTTTTTCAGAACTTTTGGGTCCCGTAATTCAACAGGTCGTATCAAGTTTTGGTGTCGATCCGACCGACGGTGCGGCGTCGGCACGTGCGCGCGTCCTCCATTCGTTTAACATGGGAAACCCAACATTGTGAAATCGCGAAAAATGGGCAAGTTTCGCCCGGTTGCCCGGCCGCTTGCTCGGCAACCGAGAGTCGCAGCGATATGCGAGCAACACTATGTGATAAATATTCCATTGGCCTTGCGTATAGGATGTCGTCCAGAGCGATGCGCGTGCCACGTGCAAAGTTGTGACCACTTCCATGATAAAATTGGCATATTCAGGATTTAAATTGGTGCTCGGAAACCGTTCCACGTAGAACGCTGATCCGGGCACCATTTTGCAGGCGCAGGGACCGTCTTCAAATTATATGTGTTACTCAAAGCTGTGTGACTAATATTTTGGAGTTGAAGTTGAAATGCAATATTTTTGGACAATTCAGTCCTTCACACCACCGTAACACCCAAAACGAGGACAAGATTAACCAGTAAATTTACACAGACGGATAGCGCCGTTCTTGCTGACTTATATCCACCCAAAATATTATGTAAATCACTCATAGGTAACTTATGCTGAAGTCAAACGTAAACGATTACCGACGCTAACGTTGCGAAATAATTTCGTCGAATAAAATAGCATCGTTTAAGTTTGCCCAAGACTGACACTGCTGCAGTCAAATTCATCAATGAGCGCATGACTAGCTGACGTCGCACCTCCCTCCAGGGGAGATTTTGTTGAAGCCGGATGACATATTTCAGGCATGTAAACCGCTAAAATGTTTTGGCAGAGACCGCAACACGGGAACGGGATACGGTAAGAAGATATGGAACGAAATACGGCAACAAGATACGGAAACTAGGTACGAGAAAGGGATGCTGGAACGAGATACGGGAACAGGATACGGGAATGAGATACTGTAACTAGATATGGTAAGGAGATATCGGAACGGTGTACGAGATACTGGAATGAGATACGGGAGCAGGATACGGGAGCGGGATCGTGATAAGGGAACGGGATACGGGAACGCGTTACGGGATCGGGATACGGTAACGGGATACAGGAACGGAATATGGGAACGTGATATGGAAACAGGATACGGGAACGGGAACGGATACGGGAACGGATACGGGAACGGATACGGGAACGGATACGGGAACAGATACGGGAACGGATACGGGAACGAATACGGAAACGGAATACGGGAACGGGATACGGGAACGGGATACGGGAACGGGATACGGGAACGGGATACGGGAACGGGATACGGGAACGGAATAAGGGAACGGAATATGGGAACGGGATACGGGAACGGGATACTAAAACGGGATACGGGAACGGAATACGGGGAACGGGACACGGGAACGGGATACCGAAACGGGATACGGAAACGGGATACGGAAACGGGATACGGAAACGGGATACGGAAACGGGTTATGGGAAAGGGATGCGGGAAGGGGATACGGGAACGCGATGCGGGAACGGGATAGGGAACGGGAACAGGATACGGGAACAGGATATGGGAACAGGATACGGGAACAGGATACAGGAACAGGATACGGGAACATGATACGGGAACAGGATACGGGAACAGGATACGGTAACAGGATACGGGAACATGATACGGGAACAGGATACGGGAACAGGATACGGGAACAGGATACGGGAACAGAATACGGGAACAGGATAAGGGAACGGGATACGAGAACGGGAACGGGATACTGGTACGGGATACTGCTACGGGATACTGGTACGGGATACAGGAATGGGATACGAAAACTGGATACGGGAACGGGATACGGGAACGGGATACGGGAACGAGATACGGGATCGGGATACGGCAACGGGATACGGGAGGGGAGGGGTAACGGGATACGGGAACGGGATACGAGAACGGGATACGGGAACGGGATACGGGAACGGGATACGGGAACGGGATACTCGAACGGGATACGGGAACGGGATACGGGAACGGGATACGGGAACGGGATACGGGAACGGGATACTGGAACGGGATATGGGAACGGGATACGTGAACGGGATACGGAAACAAGAACGGGATACGGGATACCGGATACGGGAATGTGATACGGGAACGGGATACGGGATAGGGAACGAGATACGGGAACGGGATACGGGAACGGGATACGGGAACGGGATACGGGAACGGGATACGGGAACGAGATACGGGAACGGGATACGGGAACGGGATACGGGAACGGGATACGGGAACGGGATACGGGAACGGGATACGGGAACGGGATACGGGAACAGGAACGGGATACGGGAACGGGATACGGGAACGGGATACGGGAACGGGATACGGGAACGGGATACGGGAACTGGATACGGGAACGGGATACAATATACGGGAACTGGATACGGAACGGGATACGGGAACGGGAAACAGGAAGCGGATTCGGAAACTGGATACGGGAGCGGGATAAAGGATACGGGATCGGATACGTGAATGGGATACGAGATACGGAAACGGGAAACGAGATACGGGATACGGGAACGGGATACGGGATACGGGAACGGGAACGGAATACGGGAACGGAATACGGGAACGGGATACGGTAACGTGATACGGGAACGTGATACGGGAACGTGATACGGGAACGGGATGCGGAAACGAGATACGGAAACGGGATACGGGAACGGGAACGGGAACAGGAACTGGAGAGGGAGCAGGACACGGGAAACGGTATACGGGAACGGGATACCTGATACGGGATACGGGATAGGGATACTAGAACGGGATACTGGAACGGGATACGGGAACGGGATACCGGAACGAGATACCGGAACGGGATACCGGAACGGGATACGAGAACGGGATACGGGAACGGGATACGGGAACGGGATACGGGAACGGGATACGGGAACGGGATACTGGATACGGGAATGGGGTACGGAAACGGGATACGGGAACGGGATACGGGAACGGGATACGGGAACGGGATACGGGAACGGGATAGGGCACGTTATACGGGAACGGGATACGAGAACGGGATACGGGAACGGGATAGGGTAACATGATACGGAAACGGGATACAGAAACGGGATACGGAAACGGGATACGGAAACGGGATACGGAAACGGGATACGGAAACGGGATACGGAAACGGGATACGGAAACGGGATACGGAAACGGGATACGGGAACTGGAACGGGATATGGGAACGGAATACGGGAACGGGATACGGGAACGGGATACGGGGACGGGATGCGGAAAGGGGATACGGGAACGGGATACGGGAACGGGATACGGGAACGGGATACGGGAACGGGATACGGGAACGGGATACGGGAACGGGATACGGGAACGGGATACGGGAACGGGAACTGGATACGGGAATGGGATACGGAAACGAGATACGGAAACAGGATGTGAACGGGATACGTGAACGGGACACGGGAACGGGATACAGGAACGAGATACGGGAATGGGGTACGGGTACGGGATACGGGAACGGGATACGGAAACAGGATACAAGAACGGGACACGGGATACGGGATACGGGATACGGGAACGTGATACGGAAACGGGATACGAGAACGGGATACGGGAAGAGGATACGGGAACGGGATACGGGATACGGGAACAGGATACGGAAACGGGATACGGAAACGGGATACGGAAACGGGATACGGAAACGGGATACGAAAACGGGATCTGGAAACGGGATACGGAAACGGGATACGGAAACGGGATACGGAAACGGGATACGGAAACGGGATACCAGAACAGGATACCGGAAAGGGACACCGGAACAGGGTACCGGAACAGGATACCGGAACAGGATACCGGAACAGGATACCGGAACGGGATACGGGATACGGGATACGGGATACGGGAATGGGATACTGAAACGGGATCGGAACAGGATACCGGAACAGGATACCGGAACAGGATACCGGAACAGGATACCGGAGCAGGATACCGGAACAGGATACCAGAACAGGATACCAGAACAGGATACCGTAACGGGATACGGGAACGGGATACGGGATACGGGAACGAGATACGGGAACGAGATACAGGTACGGGATACGGAACGGGATACAGAACGGGATACGGGAACTGGATACGGGAACGGGATACGGGAACAGGATACGGCAACAGGATACGGGAACAGGATACGGGAACGGGATACGGGAACGGGATACGGGAACGGGATACGGGAACTGGATACGGGAACGGGATACGGGAACGGGATACGGGAACGGGATAAGGGAACGGGATGCGAGAACGGGATACGGGAAGGAAATACGGGAACGGGATACGCGAACGGGATACGGGAACGGAATTCTGGAACGGGATGCGGGAACGGGATACGGGAACGGGATACGGGAATGGGATACGGGAACGGGATACGGGAACGGGATACGGGAACGGGATACGGGAACAGGATACGGGAACGGGATACGGGATACGGGAACGGGATACGGGAACGGGATACGGGAACGGGATACGGGAACGAGATACGGGAACGAGATACGGGAACGGGATACGGGAACGGGATACAGGCACGGGATACAGGAACGGGGAAACGGGATACGGTAACGGGATACGGGAACGGGATACGGGAACGGGATACGGGAACGGAATACGGGAACGGGATACGGGAACGGGATACAGGAACGGGGAAACGGGATACGGTAACGGGATACGGGAACGGGATACGGGAACGGGATACGGCAACGGGATACGGGAACGAGATACGGGAACAAGATACGGGATACGGGAACGGGATACGTAATACGTAATACGTAATACAGAATACGGAGTACGGAATACGGAATACGGAATACGAGATACGGAATACGGAATACGGAATACGGAATACGGAATAATGAATACGGAATAATGAATACGGAATACTGAATACGGAATACGAGACACTGGAAACGGCTAGCATATATAAATAAGCTGGCTATATAAATTGCGCATCGCGCAATAAAGGCCATCTAGTATCTCTATATATTATAAATCCTAAAAGATGACCCGCCGCCGCCGCCGCCGCCGCCGGAGTGACGCGCTAAATCGGTTCCTGTGCAGCCGTCTGATGAGTTATGAGGGTGATTTTTTCAGGACTTTTGGGTCCTGTGATTCAACAGGTCGTATCAAGTTTTGGTGTCGATACGACCGATGGTGCGGCGTCGGCGCGTGCGCGCGTGCGCCATTCGTTTAACATGGGAAACGCGACATTGTGAAATCGCGAAAAATGGGCAAGTTTCGCCCGGTTCCCCGCCGCTTGCTCGGCAAACGAGAATCGCAGCGATATGCGAGCAACACTATGTGATAGATAATCGATTGGCCTTGCGTATAGCATGTCGTCCAGAGCGATGTGCGTGCCACGTGCAAAGTTGTGACCACTTTCATGATAAAATTGGCATATTAAGGATTTAAATTGGTGCTCGGAAACCGTTCGACGTAAAAGGCTGATCCGGGCACCATTTTGCAGGCGCAGCGACCGTCTTCAAATTATATGTGTTACTCAAAGCTGTGCGACTAATATTTTGGAGTTGAAGTTGAAATGCAATATTTTTGGACAATTTAATCCTTCACACCGCCGTAACACCAAAAACGAGGACAAACTTGACCGGAAAATTTACACTGACGGATAGCACCGTTCTTGCTGACCTATATCCACCCAAAATATTCTGTAAAACGCTCATAGGTAACTTATGCGGAAGTCAAACGTAAACGATTACCAACGCTAACGTTGCGAAATAATTTCGTCGAATAAAATAGTATCGTTTAAGTTTGCCCAAGACTGCCACTGCCGCAGTCAAATTCATCAATGAGCGCATGACTAGCTGACGTCGCACCTCCCTCCCGGGGAGATTTTGTTGACGCCGGATGACATATTTCAGGCATGTAAACCGCTAAAATGTTTTGGCAGAGACTGCGACACGGGAAAGAGATACGGTAAGAAGATATGGGAACGAAATACGGCAACAAGATACGGAAACTGGGTACGAGAAAGGGATGCTGGAACGAGATACGGGAACAGGATACGGGAATGAGATACGTTAACTAGATATGGTAAGGAGATATCGGAACGGTGTACAAGAAACGGGAATGAGATACGGGAGCGGGATACGGGAGCGGCATAAGTGAACGGGATACGGGAACGGGATACGTGAACGGGATACGTGAACGTGATACGTGAACGGGATACGGGAACGGGATACGGGAACGGGATACGGGAACGGGTTACGGGAACGGGTTACGGGAACGGGTTACGGGAACGGGTTACGGGAACGGGTTACGGGAACGGGTTACGGGAACGGGTTACAAGAACGGGTTACGGGAACGGGTTACGGGAACGGATTACGGGAACGGGTTACGGGAACGGGTTACGGGAGCGGGATAAGAGAACGGGATACGGGATCGGGATACGTTAACAGGATACTGGAACGGGATACGGGAAAAGGATACGAGATACGGGAACGGGATATGGGAACTGGATATGGGAACAGGATACGGGAACGGGATTCCGGAACGGGATACGGGAACGGGATACGGTAACGGGATACGGGAACGGGATACGGGAACGGGATACCGGAACGGGATACGGGAACGGGATACGGGAGCGGCATACGGGAACGTGATACGGGAAGGGGATACGGGAAAGGGATACGGGAACGTCATACGGGAACGGGATATGGGAACGGGATATGGGAACGGGATATGGGAACGTGATACGGGAACGGGATACGGAAACGGGAACGGGATACGGGATACCGGATACGGGAATGGGATACGGGAATGGGATACGGGAACGGGATACGGGATATGGAACGAGATACGGGAAGGGATACGGGAACGGGATACGGGAACAGGATACGGGAACGGGATACGGGAACGGGATACGGGAACGGGATACGGGAACGGGATAAGGGAACGGGATACGGGAACGGGATACAGAAACGGGATACGGGATACGGGAACGGGATAAGGGAACGGCATACGGGAACGGGATACGAGCACGGGATACAATATACGGGAACTGGATACGGAACGGGATACGGGAACAGGAAACAGGAAGCGGATTCGGAAACTGGATACGGGAGCGGGATAAAGGATACGGGATCGGATACGTGAACGGGATACGAGATACGGAAACGGGAAACGAGATACGAGATACGGGAACGGGATACGGGATACGGGAACGGGAACGGGAACGGGATACGGGAACGGGATACGGTAACGTGATACGGTAACGTGATACGGGAACGTGATACGGGAACGTGATACTGGAACGTGATACTGGAACGGGATGCGGAAACGAGATACGGAAACGGGATACGGGAACGTGAACGGGAACGGGAACGGGAAGTGGAGAGGGAGCGGGACACGGTATACGGTATACGGGATACGGTATACGAGAACAGGATACGGGATACGGGATACGGGATACGGGATACGGGATACGGGATACCGGATACGGGATACCGGATACGGGATACCGGATACGGGATACCGGATACGGGATACCGGATACGGGATACCGGATGCGGGAACTGGATACTGGAACGGGATACGGGAACGGGATACGGGAACGGGATACGGGAACGGGATACGGGAACGGGATACGGGAACGGGATACGGGAACGGGATACGGGAACGGGATGCGGGAATGGGATACTGGATACGGTAATGGGGTACGGGAACGGGATACGGGAACGGGATAGGGCACGTTATACGTGAACGGGATACGGGAACGGGATACGAGAACGAGATACGGGAATTGGATAGGGTAACAGGATACGGAAACGGGATACGGAAACGGAGTACGGAAACGGGATACGGAAACGGGATACGGAAACGGGATCCGGAAACGGGATACGGAAACAGGATACGGGAACGGGATACGAAATACGGGAACGGGATACGGAAAGGGATCCGGGAACGGGATACGGGATACGGGAACGGGGAACAAGATACGGGTACGGTATACGGGAACAGTATACGGAAACGGGATACGGAAACGGGATACGGAAACGGGATACGGAAACGGGATACGGAAACGGTATACGGAAACGGGATACGGAAACGGGATACGGAAACTGGATACTGAAACGGGATACGGAAACGGGATACGGGAACAGGATACGGGAACGGGATACGGGAACGGGATACGGGAACGGGATACGGGAACGGGATACGGGAACGGGATATGAAAACGGGACACAGGATAAGGGAACGGGATACGGGAACGGGATATGGGAACGGGATACGGAAACGGGTTACAAGAACGAGTCACGGTATACGGGCACGGGATACGTAAACAGGATACGGAAACGGGATACCGGAACGGGATACCGGAACGGGATACCGGAACGGGATACCGGAACGGGATACCGGAACGGGATACGGGAACGGGATACGGGAACGGGACACGGGAACGGGATACGGAAACGGGATACGCGAACGGGATACGGAAACGGGATACGGGAACGGGTTATGGGAACGGGATCCGGGAAGGGGATGCGGGAACGCGATTCGGGAACGGGATAGGGGAACGGGAACAGGATACGGGAACAGGATACGGGAACAGGATACGGGAACAGGATACGGGAACAGGATACGGGAACAGGATACGGGAACAGGATACGGGAACAGGATACGGGAACAGGATACGGGAACAAGATTCGGGAACAGGATACGGGAACAGGATACAGGAACAGGATACGGGAACAAGATACGGGAGCAGGATAAGGGAACGCGATACGGAAACGGGATACGAGAACGGGAACGGGATACTGGTACGGGATAATGGTACGAGATACTGGTACGGGATACTGGTACGGAATACAGGAACGGGATACGGGAACGGGATACGGGAACGGGATACGGCAACGGGATACGGCAACGGGATACGGCAACGGGATACGGCAAAGGGATACGACAACGGGATACGGCAACGGGATACGGCAACTGGATACGGCAACGGGATACGCCAACGTGATACGGCAACGTGATACGGGAACGGGATACGGGAACGGGATACGTGAACGGGATACGTGAACGGGATACGGGAACAGGATACGGGAACGGGATACGGGATACGGGATACGGTAACGGGATACGGGATACGGAAACGGGATACGGGAACGGGATACGGGAACGGGATACGGGAACGGGATACGGTAACGGGATACGGTAACGGGATACGGTAACGGGATACGGGCACGGGGAACGGGATACGGGAACGGGATACGGGAACGGGATACGGGACACGGAAACGGGATACGGGAAAGGGATACCGGAAAAGGATGCGGGAACGTGATACGGGATACGGGAATGAGACACGGGAACAGCAACAGGCAAGGAATACGGGAACAGGGTACGGGATACGGGAGACGTAATCCAGAATACGGGATACGGGACACGTGATACGGGATACAGGATGCGGGATGCGGGATGCAGGATGCAGGATGCAGGATGGGGGATGCGGGATGCGGGATACAGTATACCGAAATCGGGTACAGGAACGGGATCCGGGATTCGGGAACGGGATATTAGCTGCCTATATAAATTGAAGGCTATATAAATTGCGCATCGCGCAATACAGGCCCTCTAGTCTCTATATTATAAATCCTAAAAGATGACCCGCCGCCGCCGCCGCCG
Source organism: Chirona hameri (assembly GCA_036785665.1). Taxonomy (NCBI): domain Eukaryota; kingdom Metazoa; phylum Arthropoda; class Thecostraca; order Balanomorpha; family Balanidae; genus Chirona; species Chirona hameri. The sequence goes on along the minus strand of JAXIVJ010008084.1, from coordinate 40,874 downwards.
CCGCCGCCGCCGGAGTGACGCCCTAAATCGGTTCCTGTGCAGTCGTCTGATGAGTTATGAGAGTTATTTTTTTAGGACTTTTGGGTCCCCTGATTCAACAGGTCGTATCAAGTTTTGGTGTCGATCAGACCGACGGTGCGGCGTCGGCACGTGCGCGCGTGCGCCATTCGTTTAACATGGGAAACGCGACACTGAGAAATCGCGAAAAACGGGCAAGTTTCGCGCGGTTCCCCGGCCGCTTGCTAGGCAACCGAGAGTCGCAGCGATATGCGAGCAACACTATGTGATAGATAATCGATTGGCCTTGCGTATAGAATGTCGTCCAGAGCGATGTACGTGCCACGTGCAAAGTTGTGACCACTTTCATGATAAAATTGGCATATTCAGGATTTAAATTGGTGCTCGGAAACCGTTCGACGTAGAAGGCTGATCCGGGCACCATTTTGCAGGCGCAGGGACCGTCTTCAAATTATATGTTACTCAAAGCTGTGTGACTAATATTTTGGAGTTGAAGTTGAAATGCAATATTTTTGGACAATTTAATCATTCACACCGCCGTAACACCCAAAACGAGGACAAACTTGACCGGCAAATTTACACAGACGGAGAGCGCCGTTCTTGCTGACCTATATCCACCCAAAATATTCTGTAAATCGCTCATAGGTAACTCATGCTGACGTCAAACGTAAACGATTACCGACGCTAACGTTGCGAAATAATTTCGTCGAATAAAATGGCATCGCTAAATTTTCCCAAGACTGACACTGCCGCAGTCAAATTCATCAATGAGCGCATGACTAGCTGACGTCGCACCTCCCACCCGGGGAGATTTTGTTGAAGCCGGTTGACATATTTCAGGCATGTAAACCGCTAAAATGTTTTGGCAGAGACTGCGACACGGGAACGAGATACGGTAAAAAGATATGGGAACGAAATACGGCAACAAGATACGGAAACTGTGTACGAAAAAGGGATGCTGGAACAAGATGCGGGAACAGGATACGGGAATTAGATACGGTAACTAGATATGGTAAAGGAGATATCGGAACGGTGTACGAGATACGGGAATGAGATACGGGAGCGGGATTCGGGAGCAAGATACGGGAGCGGGATACGGGAGCGGGATACGAGAGCGGGATACGGGAGCGGGATACGGGAGCGGGATACGGGAATGGGATACGGGAACGGGATACGGGAACGGGATACGGGAACGGGATACAAGAACGGGAACGGGATACGGAATACGGAATACGAGATACGGACTACGGAATACGGGTTACGGGAACGGGATACGGAAACTGGATACGGGAGCTGATTAAGGGATACGGTAACGGTATACGGGATACATGTACTGGATACGGGAACGGGATACGGAAACTGGATACGGGAACAGAGAGCGGGATACGGGCACGGGATACGGGCACAGGATACGGGCACGAGATACGGGAACGGGATACTGGAACGGGATACGGGAACGGGATACGGGAACGGGATACGGGAACGGGATACGGGAACGGGATACGGGAACGGGATACGGGAATGGGATACGGGAACGGGATACGAGAACGGGATACGAGAACGGGATACGGGAACGGGATACGGGAACGGGATACGGGAACGGGATACAGGATACGGGAATGGGATACAGGATACGGGAATGGGATACAGGATACGGGAACGGGATACAGTTACAGGATGCGGTAACGGGATACGGGAACGGGATACGGGAACGGGATACGGGAACGGGATACGGGAACGGGATACGGGAACGGGATACGGGAACGGGATACAGGATACGGGAACGGGATACAGTTACAGGATACGGGAACGGGATACGGGAACGGGATACGGGAACGGGATACGGGATACGGGAACGGGATACGGGCACGGGTTACGGAAACGGGATACGGGATACGGGAACGGGATACGGGAACGGCATACGGGAACGACATACGGGAACGGGATACGGGAACGAGATACGGGAACGGAACACGGGATACGGGAACGGGATACGGGAACGGGATCCGGGATACGGTAACAGGATACGGGAACGGGATACGGGAACAGGATACGGTAACGGGATACGGGAACGGGATACGGGAACGGGATACGGTAACTGGACACGGGAACGAGATACGGGAACGGGATAAGGGAACGGGAACGAGATACGGGAACGTGATACGGGAACGGGAAAGAGATACGGGAACGGGAACGGGATACGGGAACGGGATACGGGATACGGGATACGGGAAAGGGATACGGGAACGGGATACGGGAACGAGATACGGGAGGGAACGGGATACAAGAACGGGAACGGGATACGGAATACGAGATATTGACTACGGAATACGGAATACGGAATACTGAATACGGAATACGAGATACGGGAAACGGCTAGCAAATATAAATTAGCTGGCTATATAAATTGCGCATTGCGCAATACAGGCCCTCTAACGTTGCGAAATAATTGCGTCGAATAAAATAGCATCGCTTCAGTTTGCCCAAGACTGCCGCAGTCAAATTCATCAATGAGCGCATGACTATCAGACGTCGCACCTCCCTCCCGGGGAGATTTTGTTGAAGCCGGTTGACATATTTCAGGCATGTAAACCGCTAAAATGTTTTGGCAGAGACTGCGACACGGGAACGAGATACGGTAAGAAGATATGGGAACGAAATACGGCAACAAGATACGGAAACTGGGTACGAGAAAGGGATGCTGGAACGAGATACGGGAACAGGATACGGGAATGAGATGCGGTAACTAGATATGGTAAGGAGATATCGGAACGGTGTACTAGATACGGGAATAAGATACGTGAGCGGGATACGGGAGCGGGATACGGGATCGGGATACAGGAGCGGGATACGGGAACGTGATACAGGAACGTGATACGGGAATGTGATACTGGAATGGGATACCGAAACAAGAAACGGAAACGGGATACGGGAACGGGGGCTGGAGTGGGAGCGCGATACGGGAGACTGGAACGGGATACGGCAACGGGATACGGCAACGGGATACGGGTATGGGATACGGGAATGGGATACGGGAATGGGATACGGGAATGGGATACGGGAATGAGATACGGGAATGGGATACGGGAATGGGATACGGGAATGGGATACGGGAATGGGATACGGGAATGGGATACGGGAATGGGATACGGGAATGGGATACGGGAATGGGATACGGGAATGAGATACGGGAATGGGATACGGGAACAGGATGTGATACGGGAACGGGATACGGGAACGGAATACGGGAACGGAATACGGGAACGGAATACGGGAACGGAATACGGGAACGGGATACGAGAACAGGATCCGGGAACGGGATAAGGTAACAGTATACGGAAACGGGATACGGGAACGGGATACGGGAACGGGATACGGGAACGAGATACGGGAGGGAACGGGATACAAGAACGGGAACGGGATACGGAATACGAGATATTGACTACGGAATACGGAATACGGAATACTGAATACGGAATACGAGATACGGGAAACGGCTAGCAAATATAAATTAGCTGGCTATATAAATTGCGCATTGCGCAATACAGGCCCTCTAACGTTGCGAAATAATTGCGTCGAATAAAATAGCATCGCTTCAGTTTGCCCAAGACTGCCGCAGTCAAATTCATCAATGAGCGCATGACTATCAGACGTCGCACCTCCCTCCCGGGGAGATTTTGTTGAAGCCGGTTGACATATTTCAGGCATGTAAACCGCTAAAATGTTTTGGCAGAGACTGCGACACGGGAACGAGATACGGTAAGAAGATATGGGAACGAAATACGGCAACAAGATACGGAAACTGGGTACGAGAAAGGGATGCTGGAACGAAATACGGGAACAGGATACGGGAATGAGATGCGGTAACTAGATATGGTAAGGAGATATCGGAACGGTGTACTAGATACGGGAATAAGATACGGGAGCGGGATACGGGAGCGGGATACGGGAGCGGGATACAGGAGCGGGATACGGGAACGTGATACAGGAACGTGATACGGGAATGTGATACTGGAATGGGATACTGAAACAAGAAACGGAAACGGGATACGGGAACGGGGGCTGGAGTGGGAGCGCGATACGGGAGACTGGAACGGGATACGGCAACGGGATACGGCAACGGGATACGGGAATGGGATACGGGAATGGGATACGGGAATGGGATACGGGAATGGGATACGGGAATGGGATACGGGAATGGGATACGGGAATGGGATACGGGAATGGGATACGGGAATGAGATACGGGAATGGGATACGGGAATGGGATACGGGAATGGGAAACGGGAATGGGATACGGGAATGGGATACGAGAATGGGATACGGGAATGGGATACGGGAATGAGATACGGGAATGGAATACGGGAACAGGATGTGATACGGGAACGGGATACGGGAACGGAATACGGGAACGGAATACGGGAACGGAATATGGGAACGGAATACGGGAACGGGATACGAGAACAGGATCCGGGAACGGGATAGGGTAACAGTATACGAAAACGGGATACGGGAACGGGATACGGGAACGGGATACGGGAACGGGATACGGGATACGGGAATGGGATACGGAACGGTAAACGGGAACGCAATACCGGAACAGGATACGGGAACAGGATAGAGAACGGGATACGGGAACAGGATGCGGGAACGGGATACGGGAACGGGATACGGAAACTGGATACGGGAACAGAGAGCGGGATACGGGCACGGGATACGGGCAAAGGATACGGGCACGAGATACGGGAACGGGATACTGGAACGGGATACGGGAACGGGATACGGGAACGGGATACGGGAACGGGATACGGGAACGGGATACGGGAACGGGATACGGGAACGGGATACGGGAACGGGATACGGGAACGAAATACGGGAACGGGATACGGGAATGGGATACGGGAACGGGATACGAGAACGGGATACGAGAACGGGATACGGGAACGGGATACGGGAACGGGATACGGGAACGGGATACAGGATACGGGAATGGGATACAGGATACGGGAACGGGATACAGTTACAGGATGCGGTAACGGGATACGGGAACGGGATACGGGAACGGGATACGGGAACGAGATACGGGAACGGGATACGGGAACGGGATACGGGAACGGGATACAGGATACGGGAACGGGATACAGTTACAGGATACGGGAACGGGATACGGGAACGGGATACGGGAACGGGATACGGGATACGGGAACGGGATACGGGCACGGGTTACGGAAACGGGATACGGGATACGGGAACGGGATACGGGAACGGCATACGGGAACGACATACGGGAACGGGATACGGGAACGAGATACGGGAACGAGATACGGGAACGGAACACGGGATACGGGAACGGGATACGGGAACGGGATCCGGGATACGGTAACAGGATACGGGAACGGGATACGGGAACAGGATACGGTAACGGGATACGGGAACGGGATACGGGAACGGGATACGGTAACTGGACACGGGAACGAGATACGGGAACGGGATAAGGGAACGGGAACGAGATACGGGAACGTGATACGGGAACGGGAAAGAGATACGGGAACGGGAACGGGATACGGGAACGGGATACGGGATACGGGATACGGGAACGGGATACGGGAACGGGATACGGGAACGAGATACGGGAGGGAACGGGATACAAGAACGGGAACGGGATACGGAATACGAGATATTGACTACGGAATACGGAATACGGAATACTGAATACGGAATACGAGATACGGGAAACGGCTAGCAAATATAAATTAGCTGGCTATATAAATTGCGCATTGCGCAATACAGGCCCTCTAACGTTGCGAAATAATTGCGTCGAATAAAATAGCATCGCTTCAGTTTGCCCAAGACTGCCGCAGTCAAATTCATCAATGAGCGCATGACTATCAGACGTCGCACCTCCCTCCCGGGGAGATTTTGTTGAAGCCGGTTGACATATTTCAGGCATGTAAACCGCTAAAATGTTTTGGCAGAGACTGCGACACGGGAACGAGATACGGTAAGAAGATATGGGAACGAAATACGGCAACAAGATACGGAAACTGGGTACGAGAAAGGGATGCTGGAACGAGATACGGGAACAGGATACGGGAATGAGATGCGGTAACTAGATATGGTAAGGAGATATCGGAACGGTGTACTAGATACGGGAATAAGATACGTGAGCGGGATACGGGAGCGGGATACGGGATCGGGATACAGGAGCGGGATACGGGAACGTGATACAGGAACGTGATACGGGAATGTGATACTGGAATGGGATACCGAAACAAGAAACGGAAACGGGATACGGGAACGGGGGCTGGAGTGGGAGCGCGATACGGGAGACTGGAACGGGATACGGCAACGGGATACGGCAACGGGATACGGGAATGGGATACGGGAATGGGATACGGGAATGGGATACGGGAATGGGATACGGGAATGAGATACGGGAATGGGATACGGGAATGGGATACGGGAATGGGATACGGGAATGGGATACGGGAATGGGATACGGGAATGGGATACGGGAATGGGATACGGGAATGAGATACGGGAATGGGATACGGGAACAGGATGTGATACGGGAACGGGATACGGGAACGGAATACGGGAACGGAATACGGGAACGGAATACGGGAACGGAATACGGGAACGGGATACGAGAACAGGATCCGGGAACGGGATAAGGTAACAGTATACGGAAACGGGATACGGGAACGGGATACGGGAACGGGATACGGGAACGAGATACGGGAGGGAACGGGATACAAGAACGGGAACGGGATACGGAATACGAGATATTGACTACGGAATACGGAATACGGAATACTGAATACGGAATACGAGATACGGGAAACGGCTAGCAAATATAAATTAGCTGGCTATATAAATTGCGCATTGCGCAATACAGGCCCTCTAACGTTGCGAAATAATTGCGTCGAATAAAATAGCATCGCTTCAGTTTGCCCAAGACTGCCGCAGTCAAATTCATCAATGAGCGCATGACTATCAGACGTCGCACCTCCCTCCCGGGGAGATTTTGTTGAAGCCGGTTGACATATTTCAGGCATGTAAACCGCTAAAATGTTTTGGCAGAGACTGCGACACGGGAACGAGATACGGTAAGAAGATATGGGAACGAAATACGGCAACAAGATACGGAAACTGGGTACGAGAAAGGGATGCTGGAACGAGATACGGGAACAGGATACGGGAATGAGATGCGGTAACTAGATATGGTAAGGAGATATCGGAACGGTGTACCAGATACGGGAATAAGATACGGGAGCGGGATACGGGAGCGGGATACGGGAGCGGGATACAGGAGCGGGATACGGGAACGTGATACAGGAACGTGATACGGGAATGTGATACTGGAATGGGATACCGAAACAAGAAACGGAAACGGGATACGGGAACGGGGGCTGGAGTGGGAGCGCGATACGGGAGACTGGAACGGGATACGGCAACGGGATACGGCAACGGGATACGGGAATGGGATACGGGAATGGGATACGGGAATGGGATACGGGAATGGGATACGGGAATGAGATACGGGAATGGGATACGGGAATGGGATACGGGAATGGGATACGGGAATGGGATACGGGAATGGGATACGGGAATGGGATACGGGAATGGGATACGGGAATGAGATACGGGAATGGGATACGGGAACAGGATGTGATACGGGAACGGGATACGGGAACGGAATACGGGAACGGAATACGGGAACGGAATACGGGAACGGAATACGGGAACGGGATACGAGAACAGGATCCGGGAACGGGATAAGGTAACAGTATACGGAAACGGGATACGGGAACGGGATACGGGAACGGGATACGGGAACGAGATACGGGAGGGAACGGGATACAAGAACGGGAACGGGATACGGAATACGAGATATTGACTACGGAATACGGAATACGGAATACTGAATACGGAATACGAGATACGGGAAACGGCTAGCAAATATAAATTAGCTGGCTATATAAATTGCGCATTGCGCAATACAGGCCCTCTAACGTTGCGAAATAATTGCGTCGAATAAAATAGCATCGCTTCAGTTTGCCCAAGACTGCCGCAGTCAAATTCATCAATGAGCGCATGACTATCAGACGTCGCACCTCCCTCCCGGGGAGATTTTGTTGAAGCCGGTTGACATATTTCAGGCATGTAAACCGCTAAAATGTTTTGGCAGAGACTGCGACACGGGAACGAGATACGGTAAGAAGATATGGGAACGAAATACGGCAACAAGATACGGAAACTGGGTACGAGAAAGGGATGCTGGAACGAGATACGGGAACAGGATACGGGAATGAGATGCGGTAACTAGATATGGTAAGGAGATATCGGAACGGTGTACCAGATACGGGAATAAGATACGGGAGCGGGATACGGGAGCGGGATACGGGAGCGGGATACAGGAGCGGGATACGGGAACGTGATACAGGAACGTGATACGGGAATGTGATACTGGAATGGGATACCGAAACAAGAAACGGAAACGGGATACGGGAACGGGGGCTGGAGTGGGAGCGCGATACGGGAGACTGGAACGGGATACGGCAACGGGATACGGCAACGGGATACGGGAATGGGATACGGGAATGGGATACGGGAATGGGATACGGGAATGGGATACGGGAATGGGATACGGGAATGGGATACGGGAATGAGATACGGGAATGGGATACGGGAATGGGATACGGGAATGGGAAACGGGAATGGGATACGGGAATGGGATACGAGAATGGGATACGGGAATGGGATACGGGAATGAGATACGGGAATGGGATACGAGAACAGGATGTGATACGGGAACGGGATACGGGAACGGAATACGGGAACGGAATACGGGAGCGGAATACGGGAACGGAATACGGGAACGGAATACGGGAACGGGATACGAGAACAGGATCCGGGAACGGGATAAGGTAACAGTATACGAAAACGGGATACGGGAACGGGATACGGGAACGGGATACGGGATACGGGAATGGGATACGGAACGGTATACGGGAACGCAATACCGGAACAGGATACGGGAACAGGATAGAGAACGGGATACGGGAACGGGATACGGGAACGGGATACGGGAACGGGATACGGGAACGGAATACGGGAACGGGATACGGAAACGGGATACGGGAACGGGATACGGGAACGGGATACGGGAACGGGATACGGGAACGGGATACGGGAACTGGAAACAGGAACCGGATATAGGAACGAAATACGGGAATGGTATACGGGAACGGGATACGGGAACGATATACGGGATACGGGAACGGGATACGGGAACTGGATACCGGAACGGGATACGGGAACGGGATACGAGAACGGGATACGGTAACGGGATACGGGAACGGGATACGGGAACGGGTTAGGGGAACGGGATACGGGAACGGGATACGGGAACGGGATACGGGAACGGGATACGGGAACGGGATACGTGAAAGGGATACGGGAACGGGATACGGGAACGGGATACGGGAACGGGATACGGGAACGGGATACGGGACACGGGAACTGGATACGGGAACGGGATACGGGAATGGGATACGGGAACGGGATACAGGAACGGGATACGGGAATGGGATACGTGAACGGGATACCGGAGCAAGATACCGGAGCAGGATACCGGAACAGGTTACCGGAACAGGATACCGGAACACGATACCGGAACGGGATATGGAAGCGGGATACGGGATACGGGAAAGAGATACGGGAACGAGATACGGGAACGAGATACGGGAACGAGATACAGGTACGAGATACAGGTACGGGATATAGGTACGGGATACGGGAACGAGATACAGGAACGGGATCGGGAACAGGATACGGGAACGGAATAAGGGAATGAGATACGCGAACGCGATACGAGAACGGGATACGCTAACGGAATATGCGAACGGGATACGGGAACGTGATACGGAATACGGGATACGGGATACGGGATACGGGATACGGGATACCGGATACGGGATACGGGATACGGGATACGGGATACGGGATACGGGATACGGGATACGGGATACGGTAACGGAATACGGAATATGGAATACGGAATACGGCTGGCTATATAAATTAGCTGCCTATATAAATTGCGCATCGCGCAATACAGGCCATCTTGGAACAGGAACGGGATACGGTAACGGGATACTTGATACGGGAACGGGATACGGGAACGGGATACGGGAACGGGATACGGGAACGGGATACGGGAACGGGATACGGGAACGGGATACGGGAACGGGATTCTGGAACGGGATACGGGAACGGGATACGGGAACGGGATACGGGAACGGGATACGGGAACGGGATACGGGAACGGGATACAGGAACGGGATACGGGAACGGGATACGAAAACGGGATACGGGAACGGAATACGGGAACGGAATACGGGAACGGGATACGGGAACGGGATACGGGATACGGGAAAAGGATACGGGAATGGGATACGGGAACGGGATACGGGATACAGGATACGGGAACGGAACACGGGAACGGGATACGGAATATGGAATAGGGAATACGGAATACGGAATACGGAATACGGAATACGGAATACAAGATACGAGATACGGAATACGAGATACGGAATACGGAATACGGAATACGGAATACGAAAAACGGAATACGGAATACGGGATACGGGAAACGGCGAGCATATTTAAGGTAGCTGGCTATATAAATTGCGCATCGCGCAATACAGGCCCTCTAGTCTCTATATTATAAATCCTAAAAGATGACCCGCCGCCGCCGCCGCCGCCGCCGCCGCCGCCGCCGCCGCCGGAGTGACGCCCTAAATCGGTTCCTGTGCAGCCGTCTGATGAGTTATGAACGTGATTTTTTCAGCACTTTTGGGTCCCATGATTGAACAGGTCGTATCAAGTTTTGGTGTCCATCCGACCGACGGTGCGGCGTTGGCACGTGTGCGCGTGCGCCATTCGTTTAACATGGGAAACGCGACATTGTGAAATCGCGAAAAACGGCCAAGTTTCGCGCGGTTTCCCGGCCGCTTGCTCGGCAACCGAGAGTCGCACCGATATGCGAGCAACACTATGTGATAGATAATTGATTGGCCTTGCGTATAGAATGTCGTCCAGAGCGATGCGCGGGCCACGTGCAAAGTTGTCACCACTTTCATGATAAAATTGACATATTCAGGATTTAAATTGGTGCTCGGAAACCGTTCGACGCAGAAGGCTGAACCGGGCACCATTTTGCAGGCGCAGCGACCGTCTTCAAATTAGATGTGTTACTCAAAGCTGTGTGACTAATATTTTGGAGTTGAAGTTGAAATGCAATATTTTTGGACAATGCAATCCTTCACACCGCCGGAACACCCAAAACGAGGACAAACTTGACCTGCAAATTTACACAGACGGATAGCACTGTTCTTGCTGACCTATATCCACCCAAAATATTCTGTAAATCGCTGATAGGGAACTTATGCTGAAGTCAAACGTAAACGATTACCGACGCTAACGTTGCGAAATAATTGCGTCGAATAAAATAGCGTCGTTTAAGTTTGCCCAAGACTGACACTGCCGCAGTCAAATTCATCAATGAGCGCATGACTAGCAGACGTCGCACCTCCCTCCCGGGGAGATTTTGTTGAAGCCGGTTGACATATGTCAGGCATGTAAACCGCTAAAATGTTTTGGCAGAGACTGCGACACGGGAACGAGATACGGTAAGAAGATATGGGAACGAAATACGGCAACAAGATACGGAAACTGGGTACGGAAAGGGATGCTGGAACGAGATACGAGAACACGATACGGGAATGAGATACGGTAACTAGATATGGTAAGGAGATATCGGAACGGTGTAATAGATACGAGAATAAGATACGGGAGCGGGATACGGGAACGGGCCACAGCAACGGGCTACGGGAACGGGATACGGGAACGGGATACGGGAACGGGATACGGGAACGGGATACGGGAACGGGATACGGGAACGGGATACGGGAACGTGATACAGGAACGTGATACGGGAACGTGATACGGGAATGGGATACGGAAACAAGATACGGAAACGGGATACGAGAACGGGGACTGGAATGGGAGCGCGATACGGGATACTGGAACGGGATACGGCAACGGGATACAGGAATGGGATACCGCAACGGGTACGGGAATGGGATACGGGAATGGGATACGGGAATGGGATAGGAGAATGGGATACGGGAATGGGATACGGGAATGGGATACCGGAATATGATACGGGAATGGGATACGGGAATGGGATACGGAAATGGGATTCGGGAATGTGATACGGGAATGGGATACGGGAATGGGATATGGGAATGGGATACGGGAATGGGATACGGGAATGGGATACGGGAATGGGATACGGGAATGGGATACGGGAATGGGATACGGGAATGGGATACGGGAATGGGATACGGGAATGGGATACGGGAATGGGATACGGGAATGGGATACGGGAATGGGATACGGGAATGGGATACGGGAATGGGATACGGGAACATGATATGGGATACGGGAACGGGATACGGGAACGGGATACGGGAACGGGATATGGGAACAGAATACGGGAACGGAATACGGGAACGGAATACGGGAACGGAATACGGGAACGGAATACGGGAACGGAATACGGGAACGGAATACGGGAACGGAATACGGGAACTGGATACGAGAACGAGATAGGGGAACGGGATACGGGAACGGGATGCGGGAATGGGATAGGGTAAAGGGATACGGAAACGGGATACGGGAACGGGATACGGGAACGGGATACAGGAACGGGATACGGCAACGGGATACGGGAACGGGATACGGGAACGGGATACGGGAACGAGATACGGGAACTGGATACGGGAACGGGACACGGGAACGGGAAATGGGATACGGGAATGGGATACGGAACGGTATACGGGAACGCGACACGTGAACAGGATACGGGAACAGGATACGGGAACAGGATATGGAACGGGATACGGGAACGGGAAACGGGAACGGGATATGGAAACGGAATACGGGAACGGGATACGGGAACTGGATACGGGAAAGGGATACGTGAACGGGATACGGGAACGGGATACGGGATACGGGAACGGGATACGGGAACGGGATACGGGAACGGGATACGGGAACGGGATACGGGAACGGGATACGGGAACGGGATACGGGAACGGAATACGGGAACGGGATGCGGAAACGGGATACCGGAACGGTATACGGGAACGGGAACGGGATACGGGAACGGGAAACGGGAAAGGGATACGGGAACGGGATACGAGAACGGGATACGGGAACAGGATACGGGATACGGCATACGGGAATGGGATACGGGATACGGGAACGGGAACGGGATACGGGAACGGAATACGGGAACGGGATACGGGAACGAGATACGGGAACGGGATACGGGAACGGGATACGGGAACAGGATACGGGAACGGGATATGGGAACGGGATACGGGAACGGGATACGGGAACGGGATACGGGAACGGGATACGGGAACGGGATACGAGAACAGGATACAGTTGCATGATACGGGAACGGGATACGGAAACGGGATACGGGAACGGGATACGGGAACGGGATACGGGAACGGGATACGGGAACGGGATACGGGAACGGGATACGGGAACGGGATACGGGAAGGGGATACGGGAACGGGATACGGGAACGGGATATTGGAACGGATACGGGAACGGGATACGGGAACGGGATACGGGAACGGGATACGGGAACGGGATACGGGATACGGTATACGGGAATAGGATACGGGAACGGGATATGGGAACGGGATACGGGAACGGGATACGCGAACGGGATACGGAACGGGATACGGGAACGGGAGACGGGAACGGGATACGGGAACGAGAACGGGATACTGGAACGGGATAATTGAACGGGATAAGGGAACGGGATAGGGTACGGGATGCGGGAACGGGATACGGGAACGAGATACGGGAACGGGATACGGGAACGGGATACGGGAACGGGATACGGGAACGGGATATGGGAACCGGATACGGGAACCGGATACGGGAACCAGATACGGGAACCGGATACGGGAACGGGATACGGGAACAGGATACGGTAACGGGATACGGTAACGGGATACGGTAACGGGATACGGCAACGGGATACGGTAACGGGATACGGTAACGGGATACGGTAACGAGATACGGTAACGGGATACGGTAACGGGATACGGTAACGGGATACGGGAACGGGATACGGGAACGGGATACGGGAACGGGATAAGGGAACAGGATACGGGAACGGGAGACGGGAACGGGATACAAGAACGGGAACGGGATACGGAATACGACATACGGACTACGGAATACGGAATACGGAATACGGAATAAGGAATAAGGAATAAGGAATACCGAATACTGAATACGGAATACGAGATACGGGAAACGGCTAGCATATATAAATTAGCTGGCTATATAAATTGCGCATCGCGCAATAAAGGCCATCTAGTCTCTATATTATAAATCCTAAAAGATGACCCGCCGCCGCCGGAGTGACGCCCTAAATCGGTTCCTGTGCAGTCGTCTGATGAGTTATGAACGTGATTTTTTCAGAACTTTTGGGTCCCGTGATTCAACAGGTGGTATCAAGTTTTGGTGTCCATCCGACAGACAATGCGGCGTCGGCACGTGCGCGCGTGCGCCATTAGTTTAACATGGGAAACGCGACATTGTGAAATCGCGAAAAATGGGCAAGTTCCGAGCGGTTCCCCGGCCGCTTGCTCGGCAACCGAGAGTCCCAGCGATATGCGAGCAACACTATGTGATAGATAATCGATTGGCCTTGCGTATAGGATGTCGTCCAGAGCGATGTACGTGCCACGTGCAAAGTTGTCACCACTTTCATGATAAAATTGGCATATTCAGGATTTAAATTGGTGCTCGGAAACCGTTCGACGTAGAAGGCTGAACCGGGCACCATTTTGCAGGCGCAGGGACCGTCTTCAAATTATATGTGTTACTCAAAGCTGTGTGACTAATATTGTGGCGTTGAAGTTGAAATACAATATTTTTCGACCATGTAATGCTTCACACCGCCGTAACACCCAAAACGAGGACAAACTTGACCGGCAAATTTACACAGACGGATAGCGCCGTTCTTGCTGCCCTATATCCACCCAAAATATTATGTAAATCGCTCATAGGTAACTTATGCTGAAGTCAAACGTAAACGATTACCGACGCTAACGTTGCGAAATAATTGCGTCGAATAAAATAGCATCGTTTATTTTTGCCCAAGACTGACACTGCCGCAGTCAAATTCATCAATGAGCGCATGATTAGCTGACGTCGCACCTCCATCTCGGGGAGATTTTGCTGAAGCCGGTTGACATATTTCAGGCATGTAAACCGCTAAAATGTTTTGGCAGAGACTGCGACACGGGAACGAGATACGGTAAGAAGATATGGGAACGAAATACGGCAACAAGATACGGAAACTGGGTACGAGAAAGGGATGCTGGATCGAGATACGGGAACAGGATACAGGAATGAGATACGGGAACTAGATATGGTAAGGGGATATCGGAACGGTATACAAGAAACGGGAATGAGATACGGGAGCGGGATACGGGAGCGGCATAAGTGAACGGGATACGGGAACGGGATACGGGAACGGGATACGTGAACGGGATACGGGAACGTGATACGGGAATGGGATACGGAAACAAGATACAGAAACGGGATACTGGAACGGGGACTGGAGTGGGAACGCGATACGGGATACTGGAACGGGATACGGCAACGGGATACGGGAATGGGATACGAGAATGGGATACGGGAATGGGATACGGGAATGGGATACGGGAATGGGATACGGGAATGGGATACGGGAATGGGATACGGAAATGGGATACGGGAATGGGATACGGGAATGGGACACGGGAATGGGATACGGGAATGTGATACGGGAATGGGATACGGGAATGGGATACGGGAATGGGATACGGGAATGGGATACGGGAATGGGATACGGGAATGAGATACGGGAATGGGATACGGGAATGGGATACGGGAATGGGATACGGGAATGGGATACGGGAATGGTATACGGGAATGGGATACGGGAATGGGATACGGGAATGAGATACGGGAATGGGATGCGGGAATGGGATACGGGAATGAGATACGGGAATGGGATACGGGAATGGGATACGGGAATGGGATACGGGAATGGGATACGGGAATGGGATACGGGAATGGGATACGGGAACGGGATACGGGATAAGGGAACGGGATACGGGAACGGCATACGGGATACCGGAACGGGAGACGTGAACGGGATACGGGAACGGGATACGGGAACTGGATACGGGAACGAGATACGGGAACGGGATACGGGAACGGGATACGAGAACAGGATACGGGAACGGGATACGGGATACGGGATACGGGATACGGGATACGGGACACGAGAACAGGATACGGGAACGGGATACGGGAACGGGATACGAGAACGGGATACGGGAGCGGGAGACGGGATACGGAAACGGCATACGGGAAAGGGATACAGAATACGGGATACGGGAACGGGATACGGGAACGGGATACGGGAACGGGATACGGGAACGGGATACGGGAAGGGGAGACGTAATACGGAATACGGAATACGGAATACGGAATATGAGGTACGAGATACGGAATACAGAATACGGAATACGGAATACGGAATACAGAATACGGAATACGGAATACGGAATACGGAATAGTGAAAACGGAATACGGAATACGGAATACGGGACACTGGAAACGGCTAGCATATATAAATAAGCTGGCTATATAAATTGCGCATCGCGCAATAAAGGCCATCTAGCCGATTGCTCGGCAACCGAAAGTCCCAGCGATATGCGAGCAACACTATGTGATAGATAATCGATTGGCCTTGCGTATAGGATGTCGTCCAGAGCGATGCGCGTGCCACAGGCAAAGTTGTGGCCACTTTCATGATAAAATTGGCATATTCAGGATTTAAATTGGTGCTCGGAAACCGTTCGACGTAGAAGGCTGAACCGGGCACCATTTTGCAGGCGCAGCGACCGTCTTCAAATTATATGTGTTACTCAAAGCTGTGTGACTAATATTTTGGAGTGGGATTTGAAATGCAATATTTTTGGACAATGTAATCCTTCACACCGCCGTAACCCCCAAAACGAGGACAAACTTGTCCGGCAAATTTACACCGACGGATAGCGCCGTTCTTGCTGACCTATATCCACCCAAAATATTATGTAAATCACACATAGGTAGCTTATGCTGAAGTCAAACGTAAACGATTACCGACGCTAACGTTGCGAAATAATTGCGTCGAATAAAATAGCATCATTTAAGTTTGCCCAAGACTGACACTGCCGCAGTCAAATTCATCAATGAGCGCATGACTAGCAGACGTCGCACCTCCCTCCCGGGGAGATTTTGTTGAAGCCGGTTGATATATTTCAGGCATGTAAACCGCTAAAATGTTTTGGCAGAGACTGCGACTTGGGAACGAGATACGGTAAGAAGATATCGGAACGAAATACGGCAACAAGATACGGAAACTGGGTACGAGAAAGGGATGCTGGGACGAGATACGGGAACAGGATACGGGAATAAGATGCGGTAACTAGATATGGTAAGGAGATATCGGAACGGTGTACTAGATACGGGAATAAGATACGGGAGCAGGATACTGGAACTGGATACGGGAACGTGATACAGGAACGTGATACGGGAACGTGAAACGGGAATGGAATACAGAAACAAGATACGGAAACGGGATACAGAACGGGGACTGGAGTGGGAGCGCGATACGGGATATTGGAACGGAATACGGCAACGGGATACGGGAATGGGATACGGGAACAGGATATGGGATACGGGAACGGAATACGGGAACGGAATACGGGAACGGAATACGGGAACGGAATACGGGAACGGAATACGAGAACAGAATACGGGAACGGAATACGGGAACGGAATACGGGAACGGAATACGGGAACGGAATACGGGAACGGAATACGGGAACGGAATACGGGAACAGTATACGGGAACGGAATACGGGAACGGAATACGGGAACGGAATACTGGAACGGAATACGGAAACGGAATACGGGAACAGGATACGGGAACGGGATAGGGTAACGGGATACGGGAACGGGATGCGGGAACGGGATACGGGAACGGGATACGGGAACGGGATACGGGAACGGGATACGGGAACGGGATACGGGAACGGGATACGGGAACGGGATACGGGAACGGGATACGGGAACGGGATACGGGAACGGGATACGGTAACGGGATACGGGAACGGGATACGGGATAGGGGAATGGGATACGGAACGGTATACAGAAACGCGATACGGGAACAGGATAGGGAACGGGATACGGGAGCGGTATACGGGAACGGGATCCGGGAACGGGATCCGGGAACGGGATCCGGGAACAGGATCCGGGAACGGGATCCGGGAACGGGATCCGGGAACGGGATACGGGAACGGGATACGGGAACGGGATACGGGAACGGGATACGGGAACGGGATACGGGATCAGGATACGGGAATTGGATACTGGAATTGGATACAGGAACGGTATACGGGCACGGGATACGGGAACGGGATATGGGAACGTGGTACGGGAACGGGATACGGGAACGAGATACGGGACACGGGAACTGGATACGGGAACAGGATACGGGAACTGGATACGGGATACAGGAACGGGATACGAAAATGGAATACGGGAACGGGATACCGGAGCAGGATACCGGAACAGGATACCGGAACAGGATACCGGAACACGATACCGGAACGGGATATGGAAAGGGGATACGGGATATGGGAACGAGATACAGGTACGGGATACAGGTACGGGATTCAGGTACGGGATACGGAACGAGATACGGGAACAGGATACGGGAACTGGGAAAGTCTATATGGTAAGGAGATATAGGAACGGTGAAACGAGATACGGAAACGGGATACGGAAACGGGATAAGAAAAAGGATACGGAAACGGGATACGGGAACGGGAACTGGAGCGGGAACGGGATAGGGGAACGGGATACAGGAACGGGATATGGGAACGGGATACGGGAACGGGAAACGGGAACGGGGTACGGGAACGGGATACGGGATACGGGAACGGGATACGGGAACGGGATACGGGAACGGGATACGGGAACGGGATACAGGAATGGGATACGGGAATGGGATAAGGGGATGGGATACGGGAACGGGTACGGGAACTGGATACGGAAACGGGATACGGAAACGAGATACGGGAATGGGATACGGGCACGGGATACGGGAACGGGTTACGGGAACGTGATACGGAAACTGGATACGGGAACTGAGTAAGGGATACGGTAACGGTATACGGGATACGGGAACGGGATACGGGATACGGGATACTGGAACGGGATACAGGAACGGGATACAGGAACGGGATACAGGAACGGGATACAGGAACGGGATACAGGAACGGGATACAGGAACGGGATACAGGAACGGGATACAGGAACGGGATACAGGAACGGGATACAGGAACGGGATACGGAACGTGATACGGGAACGGGATACGGGAACGAGAACGGGATACTGGAACGGGATAATGGAACGGGATACGGGAACGGGATACGGGTACGGGATACCGGAACGGGATACGGGAACGAGATACGGGAACGGGATACGGGAACGGGATACGGGAACCGGATACGGGAACCGGATACGGGAACCGGATACGGGAACCGGATACGGGAACCGGATACGGGAACCGGATACGGGAACCGGATACGGGAACCGTATACGGGAACGGGATACGGGAACAGGATACGGGAACAGGATACGGGAACGAGATACAGGAACGGGATACGGTAACGGGATACGGTAACGGGATACGGTAACGGGATACGGTAACGGGATACGGTAACGGGATACGGTAACGGGATACGGTAACGGGATACGGTAACGGGATACAGGAACGGGATACGGGAACGGGATACGGGAACAGGATACGGGAACGGGAGACGGGAACGGGATACAAGAACGGGAACGGGATACGGAATACGACATACGGACTACGGAATACGGAATACGGAATACGGAATAAGGAATAAGGAATACCGAATACTGAATACGGAATACGAGATACGGGAAACGGATAGCATATATAAATTAGCTGGCTATATAAATTGCGCATCGCGCAATAAAGGCCATCTAGTCCCTATATTATAAATCCTAAAAGATGACCCGCCACCGCCGCCGGAGTGACGCCCTAAATCGGCTCCTGTGCAGTCGTCTGATGAGTTATGAGGGTGATTTTTTCAGCACTTTTGGGTCCCGTGATTCAACAGGTCGTATCAAGTTTTGGTGACGATCCGACAGACGGTGCGGTGTCGGCGCGTGCGCGCGTGCGCCATTCGTTTAACATGGGAAACGCGACATTGTGAAATCGCGAAAAATGGGCAAGTTTCGCCCGGTTCCCCGGCCGCTTGCTCGGCAACCGAGCATCGCAGCGATATGCGAGCAACACTATGTGATAGATAATCGATTGACCTTGCGTATATAATGTCGTCCAGAGCGATGCGCGTGCCACGTGCAAAGTTGTGACCACTTTCATGAAAAAATTGGCATATTCAGGATTTAAATTGGTGCTCGGAAACCGTTCGACGTAGAAGGCTGAACCGGGCACCATTTTGCAGGCGCAGGGACCGTCTTCAAATTATATGTGTTACTCAAAGCTGTGTGACTAATATTTTGGAGTTGAAGTTGAAATGCAATATTTTCGGACCAATTAATGCTTCACACCGCCATAACACCCAAAATGAGGACAAACTTGCCCGGAAAATTTACACAGACGGATAGCGCCGTTCTTGCTGATCTATATCCACCCAAAATATTATGTAAATCGCTCATAGGTAACTTATGCTGTAGTCAAACGTAAACGATTACCGACACTAACGTTGCGAAATAATTGCGTCGAATAAAATATCATCGGTTAAGTTTTCCCAACACTGACACTGCCGCAGTCAAATTCATCAATGAGCGCATGACTAGCAGACGTCGCACCTCCCTCCCGGGGAGATTTTGTTGAAGCCGGTTGACATATTTCAGGCATGTAAACCGCTAAAATGTTTTGGCAGAGACTGCGACACGGGAACGAGATACGGTAAGAAGATATGGGAACGAAATACGGCAACAAGATACGGAAACTGGGTACGAGAAAGGGATGCGGGAGCGAGATACGGGAACAGGATACGGGAATAAGATGCGGTAACTAGATATGGTAAGGAGATATCGGAACGGTGTACTAGATACGGGAATAAGATACGGGAGCGGGATACGGGAGCGGGATACGGGAGCGGGATACGGGAACGGGATACGGGAACGTGATACAGGAACGTGATACGGGAACGTGATACGGGAATGGAATACAGCAACAAGATACGGCAACGGGATACGGAAACGAGGACTGGAGTGGGAGCGCGATACGGGATATTGGAACGGGATACGGCAACGGGATACGGGAATGGGATACGGGAATAGGATACGGGAATGGGATACGGGAACAGGATATGGGATACGGAAACGGAATACGGGAACGGGATACGGGAACGGGATACGGGATACGGGAACGGGGTACGGGAACGGGGTACGGGAACGGGGTACGGGAACGGGGTACGGGAACGGGATACTGGAACGGGATACGGGAACGAGATACGGGAACGGGATACAGGAACGCGATACGGGAGCGTCATACAGGAACGTGATACGAGAACGTGATACGGGAATGGGATACGGAAACAAGCTACGGAAACGGGATACGGGAACGGGGACTGGAGTGGGAACGCGATACGGGATACTGGAACTGGATACGGCAACGGGATACGGGAATGGGATACGGGAATGGGATACGGGAATGGGATACGGGAATGGGATACGGGAATGGGATACGGGAATGGGATACGGGAATGGGATACGGGAATGGGATACGGGAATGGGATACGGGAATGGGATACGGGAATGGGATACGGGAATGGGATACGGGAATGGGATACGGGAATGGGATACGGGAATGGGATACGGGAATGGGATACGGGAATGGGATACGGGAATGGTATACGCGAATGGGATACGGGAATGGGATACGTGAATGGGATACGGTAATGGGATACGGGAATGGGATACGGGAATGGGATACGGGAATTGGATAGAGGAATGGGATACGGGAATGGGATACGATCATGGGATACGGGAACATGATATGGGATACGGGAACGGGATACGGAAACGGAATACGGGAACGGAATACGGGAACGGAATACGGGAACGGAATACGGGAACGGAATACGGGAACGGAAAACGGGAACGGAATACGGGAACAGAATACGGCAACGGAATACGGGAACGGGATACGATAACGGGATACGAGAACGGGATACGGGAACGGGATACGGGAACGGGATACGGGAACGGGATAGGGTAACGGGATACATACGGAAACGGGATACGGGAACGGGATACGGGAACTGGATACGGGAACAGGATACGGGAACGGGATACGGGAACTTGATACGGGAACTTGATACGGGAATGGGATACGGGAACGGCATACGGGATACGGGAACGGGATACGGGAATGGGATACGGGAACGGGATACGGGAACGGGATACGGGAACGGGATACGGGAACGGGATACGGGAACGGGATACGGGAACGGGATACGGGAACGGGATACGGGAACGGGATACGGGATACGGGAACGGGATACGGGAAAGGGATACGGGAACGGGATACGGGGCACGAGAACTGGATACGGGAACAGGATACGGGAACGGGATACGAGAACGGGATACGGGAACGGGATACGGGATACGGGATACGGAAACGGCATACGGGAATGGGATACAGAATACGGGATACGGGAACGGGATACGGGAATGGGATACAGGAACGGGATACGGGAACGGGAAACGGGAACGGGATACGGGAACGGGATACAGTTACAGGATAAGGGAACGGGATACGGAAACGGGATACGGGAACGGGATACGGGAACGGGATACGGGAACGGGATACGGGAACGGGATACGGGAACGGGATACGGGAACGGGATACGGGAACGGGATACGGGAACGGGATACGGGAACGTGATACGGAATACGGAAACGGCATACGGGAATGGGATACAGGATACGGGATACGGGATACGGGATACGGGAACGGGATACGGGAACAGGGAACAGGATATGGCAACGGGATACGGAATCTGGATACGGGAGCTGATTAAGGGATTCGGTAACGGTATACGGGATACATGAATGGGATACCGGAACGGGATAGCGGAACGGGATACCGGAACGGGATACGGGAACTGGATACGGGAACAGGGAACGGGATACGGGCACGGGATACGGGAACGGGATACGGGAACGGGATACGGGAACGGGATACGGGAACGGGATACGGGAACGGGATACGGGAACGGGATACGGGAACGGGATACGGGAACGGGATACGGGAACGGAATACGGGAACGGTATACGGGAACGGGATACGGGAACGGGATACGGGATACGGGATACGGGAACGGGATACGGGAACGGGATACGGGAACTGGATACGGGAACGGGATACGGGAACGGGAACGGGATACGTAATACGGAATTTGGTATACGGAATACGGAATACGAGATACGGAATACGGAATGCGGAATAATGAATACGGAATACGGAATACGGGAAACTAGAAACGGCTAGCATATATACATAAGCTGGCTATGTAAATTGCGCATCGCGCAATAAAGGCCATCTAGTATCTCTATATTATAAATCCTAAAAGATGACCCGCCGCCGCCGCCGCCGCCGCCGCCGGGGTGACGCCCTAAATCGGTTCCTGTGCAGTCGTCTGATGAGTTATGAACGTGATTTTTTTCAGGACTTTTGGGTCCCGTGATTCAACAGATCGTATCAAGTTTTGGTGTCGATCCAACCGATGGTGCGGCGTCGGCACGTGCGCGCGTGCGCCATTCGTTTAACATGGGAAACGCGACATTGTGAAATCGCGAAAAATGGGCAAGTTTCGCCCGGTTCCCCGGCCGCTTGCTCGGCAAACGAGAATCGCAGCGATATACGAGCAACACTATGTGATAGATAATCGATTGGCCTTGCGTATAGCATGTCGTCCAGAGCGATGTGCGTGCCACGTGCAAAGTTGTGACAACTTTCATGATAAAATTGGCATATTCAGGATTTAAATTGGTGCTCGGAAACCGTTCGACGTAAAAGGCTGATCCGGGCACCATTTTGCAGGCGCAGCGACCGTCTTCAAATTATATGTGTTACTCAAAGCTGTGCGACTAATATTTTGGAGTTGAAGTTGAAATGCAATATTTTTGGACAATTTAATCCTTCACACCGCCGTAACACCCAAAATGAGGACAAACTTGACCGGAAAATTTACACTGACGGATAGCACCGTTCTTGCTGACCTATATCCACCCAAAATATTCTGTAAAACGCTCATAGGTAACTTATGCTGAAGTCAAACGTAAACGATTACCGACGCTAACGTTGCGTAATAATTGCGTCGAATAAAATAGCATCGTTTAAGTTTGCCCAAGACTGACACTGCCGCAGTCAAATTCATCAATGAGCGCATGACTAGCTGACGTCGCACCTCCCTCCCGGGGAGATTTTGTTGAAGCCGGTTGACATATTGCAGGCCTGTAAACCGCTAAAATGTTTTGGCAGAGACTGCGACACGGGAACGAGATACGGTAAAAAGATATGGAAACGAAATACGGCAATAAGATACGGAAACTGGGTACGAGAAAGGAATGCTGGAACGAGATACGGGAACAGGATACGGGAATGAGATACAGTAACTAGATATGGTAAGGAGATATCGGAACGGTGTACGAGATACGGGAATGAGATACGGGAGCGGGTTACGGGAGCGGGATACGGGAGCGGGATACGGGAGTGGGATACGAGATCGGGATACGGGATCAGGATACGGGAGCGGGATAAGGGAACGGGATACGGGAGCGATATACGGGAGCGGGATACGGGATCGGGATACGGGAGCGGGATACAGGAGCGGGATCAGAGAACGGGATACGGGATGGGGATACGTTAACAGGATACGGGAACGGGATACGGGAACGGGATACGGGAACGGGATACGGGAACGGGATACGGGAACGGGATACGGGAACGGGATACGAGATACGGGAACGGGATATGGGAACTGGATATGGGAACAGGATACGGGAACGGGATACGGGAACGGGATACGGGAACGGGATACGAGAACGGTATAAGGGAACGGGATACGGGAACGGGATACGGGAAGGGGATACGGGAACGGGATACGGGAACGGGATACGGGAACGGGATACGGGAACGGGATACGGGAACGGGATACGGGAACGGGATACGGAAACGGGATACGAGAACGGGATACGGGAACGGGATACGGGAAGGGGATACGGGAACGGGATACGGGAACGGGATACGGGAACGGGATACGGGAAGGGGATACGGGAACGGGATACGGGAACGGGATATGGGAACGGATACGGGAACGGGATACGGGAACGGGATACGGGAACGGGATACGGGAACGGGATACGGGATACGGTATACGGGAATAGGATACGGGAACGGGATATGGGAACGGGATACGGGAACGGGATACGCGAACGGGATACGGAACGGGATACGGGAACGGGATACGGGAACGGGATACGGGAACGGGATACGGGAACGAGAACGGGATACTGGAACGGGATAATTGAACGGGATAAGGGAACGGGATAGGGTACGGGATGCGGGAACGGGATACGGGAACGAGATACGGGAACGGGATACGGGAACGGGATACGGGAACGGGATACGGGAACGGGATATGGGAACCGGATACGGGAACCGGATACGGGAACCAGATACGGGAACCGGATACGGGAACGGGATACGGGAACAGGATACGGTAACGGGATACGGTAACGGGATACGGTAACGGGATACGGTAACGGGATACGGTAACGGGATACGGTAACGGGATACGGTAACGGGATACGGGAACGGGATACGGGAACGGGATACGGGAACGGGATACGGGAACAGGATACGGGAACGGGAGACGGGAACGGGATACAAGAACGGGAACGGGATACGGAATACGACATACGGACTACGGAATACGGAATACGGAATACGGAATAAGGAATAAGGAATAAGGAATACCGAATACTGAATACGGAATACGAGATACGGGAAACGGCTAGCATATATAAATTAGCTGGCTATATAAATTGCGCATCGCGCAATAAAGGCCATCTAGTCTCTATATTATAAATCCTAAAAGATGACCCGCCGCCGCCGGAGTGACGCCCTAAATCGGTTCCTGTGCAGTCGTCTGATGAGTTATGAACCTGATTTTTTCAGAACTTTTGGGTCCCGTGATTCAACAGGTGGTATCAAGTTTTGGTGTTGATCCGACCGACGGTGCGGTGCCGACACGTGCGCGCGTGCGCCGTTCGTTTAACATGGGAAACGCGACATTCGGAAATCGCGAAAAACGGGCAAGTTTCGCCTGGTTCCCCGGCCGCTTCCTCGGCAACCGAGAGTCGCAGCGATATGCGAGCAACACTATGTGAAAGATAATCGATTGGCCTGGCGTATAAAATGTCGTTGAGAACGATGTGCGTGCCACGTGCAAAGTTCTGACCACTTTCATGATACAATTGACATATTCAGGATTTAAATTGGTACTCGGAAACCGTTCGACGTAGAAGGCTGAACCTGGCACCATTTTGCAGGTGCAGCGACCGTCTTCAAATTATATGTGTTACTCAAAGCTGTGTGACTAATATTTTAGAGTTGAAGTTGAAATGCAATATTTTCGGACCAATTAATGCTTCACACCGCCGTAACACCCAACACGAGGACAAACTTGACCGGCAAATTTACACAGACGGATAGCGCCGTTCTTGCTGACCAATATCCACCCAAAATATTATGTAAATCGCTCATAGGTAACTCATGCTGAAGTCAAACGTAAACGATTACCGACGCTAACGTTGCGAAATAATTGCGTCGAATAAAATATAATCGGTTAAGTTTTCCCAACACTGACACTGCTTCAGTCAAATTCATCCATGAGCGCATGACTAGCTGACATCGCACCTCCCTCGCGAGGATATTTTGTTGATGTCGGTTGACAGATTTCAGGCATTTAACCAGCTAGAATGTTTTGGCAGATACTGCGATACGGCAACGAGATACGGTAAGAAGATATTGGAATGAAATACGGCAACAAGATACGGAAACTGGGTACGAGAAAGGGATGTTGGAACTAGATACGGGAACAGGATACGGGAATGACATACGAGAACTAGATATGGTAAGGAGATATCGGAACGGTGTACGAGAACGGGAATGAGATACGGGGGCGGGATACGGGAACGGGATACGGTAACTGGATACGGGAGCTGATTAAGGTATACCGTATACGGGAACGGGATATGATATACGGGATCAGAATACGGAAACGGGATACGGGAACGGGATACGGGAATGGGATACGGGAACGGGATTCGAGAACGGGATACGGGAACTGGATACGGGAACGGAATACGGGAACGGGATACGGGAACGGGATACGGGAACGGGATACGGGAACGGCATACGGGAACGGCATACGGTAACGGGATACGGGAACGGGATACGGGATACGGGATACGGGATACGGGATACAGGGACGGGATACGGGAACAGGATACGGGAACGGGATACGAGAACGGGATACGAAAACGGGATACAGGAACGGGATACGGGAACGGGATACGGGAACGGGATACGGGAACGGGATACGGGAACGGGATACGGGAACGGGATACGGGAACGGGATACGGGAACGGGATACGGGAACGGGATACGGGAACGGGATACGGGATACGGGATACGGGAACAGGAACGTGATACGAGCACGGGATTTAATATACGGGAACTGGATACGGAACAGGCTGCGGGAACGGGAAACAGGAAGGGGATTCGGAAACTGGATACGGGAGCGGGATAAAGGATACGAAATTGGATACGCGAACGGGATACGGGATACGGGATACGGAAACAGGAAAAGAGATACGGGAACGGGATACGGGAACGGGATACGGGAACGGGATATGGGAACGGGATACGGGAACGGGATACGGGAACGGGATACGGGAACGGGATACGGGAACGGGATACAGGAACGGGATACGGGAACTGGATACGGGAACGGGATACGGGAACGGGATACGGGAACGGGATACGGGAACGGGATACGGGATAAGGGATACGGGAACGGGATAGGGGAACGGGATACGGGATAAGGGATACGGGATACGGGATACGGGAACGGGATACGGGAACGGGATACGGGAACGGGATACGGTATACGGGATACGGGATACGGGATACAGGATACGGGATGCGGGATGCGGGATACGGGATACGGGATACGGGATTTGATATACTGGATACGGGATACGGGATACGGGATACGGGATACGGGATACGGGATATGGGATACGGGATACGGGGACGGGATACGAGATACGGGAACAGGATACGGGAACGGAATACGGGAAAGGGATGCGAGAGCAGGATACGGGAACGGGATGCGAGAACAGGATACGGGAACAGGATATGGGATACGGGCACGGGATACAGAAACGGGAACATGATACGGGAAGGGGATACGGGAACGGGATACCGGAACGGGATACGGGAACGGGATACGGGAACGGGATACGGGAACGGGATACGGGAACGAGATACGGGAACGGGATACGGGAAAGGGATATGTGAACGGGATACGGGAACGGGATACGGGAACGGGATACGGGAACGGGATATGGGAACTGGATACAGGAACGGGATACGGGCACATCATACGGGAACGGGATACGGGAACGGGATACGGGAACGGGATACGGGAACGGGATACGGGAACGGGATACGGGAACGGGATACGGGAACAGGATACGGGAACGGGATACGGGAACGGGATACGGGAATGGGATACGGGATACATGAACGGGATACGGGAACGGGATACGGGAACGGCATACGCGAACGGGATCGGGAACGGCACACGCGAACGAGATACGGGAACGGGATACGGGAATGGGATACGGGAACGGGATACGGGAACGTGATACGGGAACGTGATACGGGAACGGGATACGGGAACGGGATACCGGAACGGGATACCGGAACGGGATACCGGAACGGGATACCGGAACGGGATACCGGAACGGGATACGGGAACGTGATACGGTAACGGGATACGGTAACGGGATACGGTAACGGGATACGGTAACGAGATACGGTAACGGGATACGGTAACGGGATACGGTAACGGGATACGGTAACGGGATATGGTAACGGGATATGGGCACGGGATACGGGAAATGGATACGGGAACGGAATACATGAACGGGATACAGGAACGGGATACAGGAACGGGATACCGGAACGGGATACGGGAATGGGATACGGGAACAGGATACCGGAGCAGGGTACCAGAACAGGATACCGGAACAGGATACCGGAACAGGATACCGGAACAGGATACCGGAACAGGATACCGGAACAGGATACCGGAACAGGATACCGGATCACGATACCGGAACTGGATATGGAAGCGGGATACGGGATACGGGAACGAGATACGGGAACGAGATACAGGTACGGGATACAGGTACGGGATACAGGTACGGGATACAGGTACGGGATACAGGTACGGGATACAGGTACGGGATACAGGTACGGGATACAGGTACAGGATACAGGCACGGGATACAAGTACGGGATACAGGTACGGGATACAGGTACGGGATACAGGTACGGGATACGGGGACGGGATACGGGAAGGGGATACGGGAAGGGGATACGGGAACTGGATACGAAAACGGGATAATAGAACATGATACGGGATACGGGGACGGGATACGGGATACAGGATACGGGAACTGGATAGGGAAACGGGATACGGAATACAGAATACGGAATACGGAATACGGAAAACGATATACGGAATACGGAATACGGAATACGGAATACGGGATACGGGAAACGGCTAGCATATATAAATTTCCTGGCTATATAGATTGCGCATCGCGCAATACAGTCCCTCTAGTATCCGTATATTATAAATATAAATCTCTATATTATAAATCCTAAAAGATGACCCGCCGCCGCCGCCGTCGCCGCCGGAGTGACGCCCTAAATCGGTTCCTGTGCAGCCGTCTGATGAGTTATGAACGTGATTTTTTCAGCACTTTTGGGTCCCGTGATTCAACAGGTCGTATCAAGTTTTGGTGTTGATCCGACAGACAATGCGGCGTCGGCACGTGCGCGCGTGCGCCATTCGTTTAACATGGGAAACGCGACATTGTGAAATCGCGAAAAATGGGCAAGTTCCGAGCGGTTCCCCGGCCGCTTGCTCGGCAACCGAGAGTCCCAGCGATATGCGAGCAACACTATGTGATAGACAATCGATTGGCCTTGCGTATAGGATGTCGTCCAGAGCGATGTACGTGCCACGTGCAAAGTTGTGACCACTTTCATGATAAAATTGGCATATTCAGGATTTAAATTGCTGCTCGGAAACCGTTCGACGTAGAAGGCTGAACCGGGCACCATTTTGCAGGCGCAGGGACCGTCTTCAAATTATATGTGTTCCTCCAAGCTGTGTGACTAATATTGTGGCGTTGAAGTTGAAATACAATATTTTTCGACCATGTAATGCTTCACACCGCCGTAACACCCAAAACGAGGACAAACTTGACCGGCAAATTTACACAGACGGATAGCGCCGTTCTTGCTGACCTATATCCACCCAAAATATTATGTAAATCGCTCATAGGTAACTTATGCTGAAGTCAAACGTAAACGATTACCGACGCTAACGTTGCGAAATAATTGCGTCGAATAAAATAGCATCGTTTATTTTTGCCCAAGACTGACACTGCCGCAGTCAAATTCATCAATGAGCGCATGACTAGCTGACGTCGCACCTCCCTCCCGGGGAGATTTTGCTGAAGCCGGTTGACATATTTCAGGCATGTAAACCGCTAAAATGTTTTGGCAGAGACTGCGACACGGGAACGAGATACGGTAAGAAGATATGGGAACGAAATACGGCAACAAGATACGGAAACTGGGTACGAGAAAGGGATGCTGGATCGAGATACGGGAACAGGATACAGGAATGAGATACGGGAACTAGATATGGTAAGGGGATATCGGAACGGTATACAAGAAACGGGAATGAGATACGGGAGCGAGATACGGGAGCGGCATAAGTGAACGGGATACGGGAACAGGATACGGGAACGGGATACGGGAACGGGATACGTGAACGGGATACGGGAACGTGATACGGGAATGGGATACGGAAACAAGATACAGAAACGGGATACTGGAACGGGGACTGGAGTGGGAACGCGATACGGGATACTGGAACGGGATACGGCAACGGGATACGGGAATGGGATACGAGAATGGGATACGGGAATGGGATACGGGAATGGGATACGGGAATGGGATACGGGAATGGGATACGGGAATGGGATACGGGAATGGGATACGGGAATGGGATACGGGAATGGGACACGGGAATGGGATACGGGAATGTGATACGGGAATGGGATACGGGAATGGGATACGGGAATGGGATACGGGAATGGGATACGGGAATGGGATACGGGAATGAGATACGGGAATGGGATACGGGAATTGGATACGGGAATGGGATACGGGAATGGGATACGGGAATGGTATACGGGAATGGGATACGGGAATGGGATACGGGAATGAGATACGGGAATGGGATACGGGAATGGGATACGGGAATGAGATACGGGAATGGGATACGGGAATGGGATACGGGAATGGGATACGGGAATGGGATACGGGAATGGGATACGGGAATGGGATACGGGAACGGGATACGGGATAAGGGAACGGGATACGGGAACGGCATACGGGATACAGGAACGGGAGACGTGAACGGGATACGGGAACGCGATACGGGAACGGGATACGGGAACGAGATACGGGAACGGGATACGGGAACGGGATACGAGAACAGGATACGGGAACGGGATACGGGATACGGGATACTGGATACGGGATACGGGACACGAGAACAGGATACGGGAACGGGATACGGGAACGGGATACGAGAACGGGATACGGGAGCGGGAGACGGGATACGGAAACGGCATACGGGAAAGGGATACAGAATACGGGATACGGGAACGGGATACGGGAACGGGATACGGGAACGGGATACGGGAACGGGATACGGGAACGGGATACGGGAACGGGATACGGCAACGAGAACGGGATACTGGAACGGGATAATGGAACGGGATACGGGAACGGGATACGGGAACGGGATACGGGAACGGGATACGGGAACGGGATACGGGAACGGGATACGGGAACGGGATACGGGAACGGGATACGGGAACGGGATACGGGAACGGGATACGGTAACGGGATACGGTAACGGAATACGGGAACGGGATACGGCAACGGGAGACGGCAACGGGATACGGGAACGGGATTCGGGAACGGGATACGGAAACGGTATACGGGAGCGGTATACGGGGGCGGTATACTTGAACGGGATACGGGGACGGGATACGGGGACGGGATACGGGGACGGGATACGAGGACGAGATACGGGGACGGGATACGGGGACGGGATACGGGGACGGGATACGGGGACGGGATACGGGGACGGGATACGGGAACGGGATACGGGAACGGGATACGGGAACGGGGTACAGGAACGGGATAGGGCAACGGGATACGGGAACGGGATACGGGAACGGGATACGGGAACGGGATACGGGAACGGGATACGGGAACGGGATACGGGAACGGGATACGGGAACGGGATACGGGAACGGGATACGGGAACGGGAGACGTAATACGGAATACGGAATACGGAATACGGAATATGAGGTACGAGATACGGAATACAGAATACGGAATACGGAATACGGAATACGGAATACGGAATACGGAATACGGAATACGGAATAGTGAAAACGGAATACGGAATACGGAATACGGGACACTGGAAACGGCTAGCATATATAAATAAGCTGGCTATATAAATTGCGCATCGCGCAATAAAGGCCATCTAGCCGATTGCTCGGCAACCGAAAGTCCCAGCGATATGCGAGCAACACTATGTGATAGATAATCGATTGGCCTTGCGTATAGGATGTCGTCCAGAGCGATGCGCGTGCCACAGGCAAAGTTGTGGCCACTTTCATGATAAAATTGGCATATTCAGGATTTAAATTGGTGCTCGGAAACCGTTCGACGTAGAAGGCTGAACCGGGCACCATTTTGCAGGCGCAGCGACCGTCTTCAAATTATATGTGTTACTCAAAGCTGTGTGACTAATATTTTGGAGTGGGATTTGAAATGCAATATTTTTGGACAATGTAATCCTTCACACCGCCGTAACCCCCAAAACGAGGACAAACTTGTCCGGCAAATTTACACCGACGGATAGCGCCGTTCTTGCTGACCTATATCCACCCAAAATATTATGTAAATCGCACATAGGTAACTTATGCTGAAGTCAAACGTAAACGATTACCGACGCTAACGTTGCGAAATAATTGCGTCGAATAAAATAGCATCATTTAAGTTTGCCCAAGACTGACACTGCCGCAGTCAAATTCATCAATGAGCGCATGACTAGCAGACGTCGCACCTCCCTCCCGGGGAGATTTTGTTGAAGCCGGTTGATATATTTCAGGCATGTAAACCGCTAAAATGTTTTGGCAGAGACTGCGACACGGGAACGAAATACGGTAAGAAGATATCGGAACGAAATACGGCAACAAGATACGGAAACTGGGTACGAGAAAGGGATGCTGGGACGAGATACGGGAACAGGATACGGGAATAAGATGCGGTAACTAGATATGGTAAGGAGATATCGGAACGGTGTACTAGATACGGGAATAAGATACGGGAGCAGGATACTGGAACTGGATACGGGAACGTGATACAGGAACGTGATACGGGAACGTGAAACGGAAATGGAATACAGAAACAAGATACGGAAACGGGATACAGAACGGGGACTGGAGTGGGAGCGCGATACGGGATATTGGAACGGAATACGGCAACGGGATACGGGAATGGGATACGGGAACAGGATATGGGATACGGGAACGGAATACGGGAACGGAATACGGGAACGGAATACGGGAACGGAATACGGGAACGGAATACGGGAACGGAATACGAGAACAGAATACGGGAACGGAATACGGGAACGGAATACGGGAACGGAATACGGGAACGGAATACGGGAACGGAATACGGGAACGGAATACGGGAACGGAATACGGGAACAGTATACGGGAACGGAATACGGGAACGGAATACGGGAACGGAATACTGGAACGGAATACGGAAACGGAATACGGGAACAGGATACGGGAACGGGATAGGGTAACGGGATACGGGAACGGGATACGGGAACGGGATACGGGAACGGGATACGGGAACGGGATACGGGAACGGGATACGGGAACGGGATACGGGAACGGGATACGGGAACGGGATACGGGATAGGGGAATGGGATACGGAACGGTATACAGAAACGCGATACGGGAAGAGGATAGGGAACGGGATACGGGAGCGGTATACGGGAACGGGATCCGGGAACGGGATCCGGGAACGGGATCCGGGAACAGGATCCGGGAACGGGATCCGGGAACGGGATCCGGGAACGGGATCCGGGAACGGGATACGGGAACGGGATCGGGATACGGGAACGGGATACGGGAACGGGATACGGGATCAGGATACGGGAATTGGATACGGGAATTGGATACAGGAACGGTATACGGGCACGGGATACGGGAACGGGATATGGGAACGTGATACGGGAACGGGATACGGGAACGAGATACGGGACACGGGAACTGGACACGGGAACTGGATACGGGAACTGGATACGGGATACAGGAACGGGTTACGAAAATGGAATACGGGAACGGGATACCGGAGCAGGATACCGGAACAGGATACCGGAACAGGATACCGGAACACGATACCGGAACGGGATATGGAAAGGGGATACGGGATGTGGGAACGAGATACAGGTACGGGATACAGGTACGGGATTCAGGTACGGGATACGGAACGAGATACGGGAACAGGATACGGGAACTGGGAAAGTCTATATGGTAAGGAGATATAGGAACGGTGAAACGAGATACGGAAACGGGATACGGAAACGGGATAAGAAAAAGGATACGGAAACGGGATACGGGAACGGGAACTGGAGCGGGAACGGGATAGGGGAACGGGATACAGGAACGGGATATGGGAACGGGATACGGGAACGGGAAACGGGAACGGGGTACGGGAACGGGATACGGGATACGGGAACGGGATACGGGATACGGGAACGGGATACGGGAACGGGATACGGGAACGGGATACGGGAACGGGATACGGGAACGGGATACAGGAATGGGATACGGGAATGGGATAAGGGGATGGGATACGGGAACGGGTACGGGAACTGGATACGGAAACGGGATACGGAAACGAGATACGGGAACGGGATACGGGCACGGGATACGGGAACGGGTTACGGGAACGTGATACGGAAACTGGATACGGGAACTGATTAAGGGATACGGTAACGGTATACGGGATACGGGAACGGGATACGGGATACGGGATACTGGAACGGGATACAGGAACGGGATACAGGAACGGGATACAGGAACGGGATACAGGAACGGGATACAGGAACGGGATACAGGAACGGGATACAGGAACGGGATACAGGAACGGGATACGGAACGTGATACGGGAACGGGATACGGGAACGAGAACGGGATACTGGAACGGGATAATGGAACGGGATACGGGAACGGGATACGGGTACGGGATACCGGAACGGGATACGGGAACGAGATACGGGAACGAGATACGGGAACGGGATACGGGAACGGGATACGGGAACGGGATACGGGAACCGGATACGGGAACCGGATACGGGAACCGGATACGGGAACCGGATACGGGAACCGGATACGGGAACCGCATACGGGAACGGGATACGGGAACAGGATACGGAACGGGATACGGGAACGAGATACAGGAACGGGATACGGTAACGGGATACGGTAACGGGATACGGTAACGGGATACGGTAACGGGATGCGGTAACGGGATACGGTAACGGGATACGGTAACGGGATACGGGAACGGGATACGGGAACGGGATACGGGAACAGGATACGGGAACGGGAGACGGGAACGGGATACAAGAACGGGAACGGGATACGGAATACGACATACGGACTACGGAATACGGAATACGGAATACGGAATAAGGAATAAGGAATACCGAATACTGAATACGGAATACGAGATACGGGAAACGGATAGCATATATAAATTAGCTGGCTATATAAATTCCGCATCGCGCAATAAAGGCCATCTAGTCCCTATATTATAAATCCTAAAAGATGACCCGCCGCCGCCGCCGGAGTGACGCCCTAAATCGGCTCCTGTGCAGTCGTCTGATGAGTTATGAGGGTGATTTTTTCAGCACTTTTGGGTCCCGTGATTCAACAGGTCGTATCAAGTTTTGGTGACGATCCGACAGACGGTGCGGTGTTGGCGCGTGCGCGCGTGCGCCATTCGTTTAACATGGGAAACGCGACATTGTGAAATCGCGAAAAATGGCAAGTTTCGCCCGGTTCCCCGGCCGCTTGCTCGGCAACCGAGCATCGCAGCGATATGCGAGCAACACTATGTGATAGATAATCGATTGACCTTGCGTATAGAATGTCGTCCAGAGCGATGCGCGTGCCACCTGCAAAGTTGTGACCACTTTCATGAAAGAATTGGCATATTCAGGATTTAAATTGGTGCTCGGAAACCGTTCGACGTAGAAGGCTGAACCGGGCACCATTTTGCAGGCGCAGGGACCGTCTTCAAATTATATGTGTTACTCAAAGCTGTGTGACTAATATTTTGGAGTTGAAGTTGAAATGCAATATTTTCGGACCAATTAATGCTTCACACCGCCATAACACCCAAAATGAGGACAAACTTGCCCGGAAAATTTACACAGACGGATAGCGCCGTTCTTGCTGATCCACCCAATCCACCCAAAGTATTATGTAAATCGCTCATAGGTAACTTATGCTGTAGTCAAACGTAAACGATTACCGACACTAACGTTGCGAAATAATTGCGTCGAATAAAATATCATCGGTTAAGTTTTCCCACACTGACACTGCCGCAGTCAAATTCATCAATGAGCGCATGACTAGCAGACGTCGCACCTCCCTCCCGGGGAGATTTTGTTGAAGCCGGTTGACATATTTCAGGCATGTAAACCGCTAAAATGTTTTGGCAGAGACTGCGACACGGGAAAGAGATACGGTAAGAAGATATGGGAACGAAATACGGCAACAAGATACGGAAACTGGGTACGAGAAAGGATGCTGGAGCGAGATACGGGAACAGGATACGGGAATAAGATGGCGGTAACTAGATATGGTAAGGAGATATCGGAACGGTGTACTAGATACGGGAATAAGATGCGGGAGCGGGATACGGGAGCGGGATACGGGAACGGGATACGGGAACGTGATACAGGAACGTGATACGGGAACGTGATACGGGAATGGAATACAGCAACAAGATACGGCAACGGGATACGGAAACGAGGACTGGAGTGGGAGCGCGATACGGGATATTGGAACGGGATACGGCAACGGGATATGGGAAATGGGATACGGGAATAGGATACGGGAATGGATACGGGAACAGGATATGGGATACGAAACGGAATACGGGAACGGGATACGGGAACGGGATACGGGATACGGGAACGGGGTACGGGAACGGGGTACGGGAACGGTGTACGGAACGGGGTACGGGAACGGGGTACGGGAACGGGATACTGGAACGGGATACGGGAACGAGATACGGGAACGGGATACAGGAACGCGATACGGGAGCGTCATACAGGAACGTGATACGAGAACGTGATACGGGAATGGGATACGGAAACAAGCTACGGAAACGGGATACGGGAACGGGGACTGGAGTGGGAACGCGATACGGGATACTGGAACTGGATACGGCAACGGGATACGGGAATGGATACGGGAATGGATACGGAATGGGATACGGGAATGGGATACGGGAATGGGATACGGGAATGGGATACGGGAATGGGATACGGGAATGGGATAGGGGAATTGGATACGGGAATGGGATACGGGAATGGGATACGGGAATGGTATACGCGAATGGGATACGGGAATGGGATACGTGAATGGGATTACGGTAATGGGATACGGGAATGTGATACGGGAATGGGATACGGGAATTGGATAGAGGAATGGGATACGGGAATGGGATACGATAATGGGATACGGGAACATGATATGGGATACGGAAACGGGATACGGAAACGGAATACGGGAACGGAATACGGGAACGGAATACGGGAACGGAATACGGGAACGGAAAACGGGAACGGAATACGGGAACAGAATACGGCAACGGAATACGGGAACGGGATACGATAACGGGATACGAGAACGGGATACGGGAACGGGATACGGGAACGGGATAGGGTAACGGGATACATACGGAAACGGGATACGGGAACGGGATACGGGAACTGGATACGGGAACGGGATACGGGAACGGGATACGGGAACTTGATACGGGAACTTGATACGGGAATGGGATACGGGAACGGCATACGGGATACGGGAACGGGATACGGGAATGGGATACGGGAACGGGATACGGGAACGGGATACGGGAACGGGATACAGGAACGGGATACGGGAACGGGATACGGGAACGGGATACGGGAATGGGATACGGGAACGGGATACGGGAACGGGGTACGGGATACGGAACGGGATACGGGAAAGGGATACGGGAACGGGATACGGGGCACGAGAACTGGATACGGGAACAGGATACGGGAACGGGATACGAGAACGGGATACGGGGAACGGGATACGGGATACGGGATACGGGATACGGAAACGGCATACGGAATGGGATACAGAATACGGGATACGGGAACGGGATACGGGAATGGGATTTAGGAACGGGATACGGGAACGGGAAACGGGACGGGATACGGGAACGGGATACAGTTACAGGATAAGGGAACGGGATACGGGAACGGGATACGGGAACGGGATACGGGAACGGGATACGGGAACGGGATACGGAATACGGAAACGGCATACGGGAATGGGATACAGGATACGGGATACGGGATACGGGATACGGGAACGGGATACGGGAACAGGGAACAGGATATGGCAACGGGATACGGAATCTGGATACGGGAGCTGATTAAGGGATTCGGTAACGGTATACGGGATACATGAATGGGATACCGGAACGGGATAGCGGAACGGGATACCGGAACGGGATACGGAACGGGATACGGGAACTGGATACGGGAACAGGGAACGGGATACGGGCACGGATACGGGAACGGGATACGGGAACGGGATACGACAACGGGATACGGGAACGGGATACGGGAACGGGATACGGGAACGGGATACGGGAACGGGATACGGGAACGGGATACGGGAACGGGATACGGGAACGGGATACGGGAACGGAATACGGGAACGGGATACGGGAACGGTATACGGGAACGGGATACGGGAACGGGATACGGGATACGGGAACGGATACGGGAACGGGATACGGGAACGGATACGGGAACGGGATACGGGATACGGGAACGGGGATACGGGAACGGGAACGGGATACGTAATACGGAATTTGGTATACGGAATACGGAATACGAGATACGGAATACGGAATGCGGAATAATGAATACGGAATACGGGAATACGGGAAAACTAGAAACGGCTAGCATATATACATAAGCTGGCTATGTAAATTGCGCATCGCGCAATAAAGGCCATCTAGTATCTCTATATCTCTATATTATAAATCCTAAAAGATGACCCGCCGCCGCCGCCCGCCGCCGCCGCCGGGGTGACGCCCTAAATCGGTTCCTGTGCAGTCGTCTGATGAGTTATGAACGTGATTTTTTCAGGACTTTTGGGTCCCGTGATTCAACAGATCGTATCAAGTTTTGGGTGTCGATCCGACCGATGGTGCGGCGTCGGCACGTGCGCGCGTGCGCCATTCGTTTAACATGGGAAACGCGACATTGTGAAATCGCGAAAAATGGGCAAGTTTCGCCCGGTTCCCCGGCGCGCTTGCTCGGCAAACGAGAATCGCAGCGATATACGAGCAAGACTATGTGATAGATAATCGATTGGCCTTGCGTATAGCATGTCGTCCAGAGCGATGTGCGTGCCACGTGCAAAGTTGTGACAACTTTCATGATAAAATTGGCATATTCAGGATTTAAATTGGTGCTCGGAAACCGTTTCGACGTAAAGGCTGATCCGGGCACCATTTTGCAGGCGCAGCGACCGTCTTCAAATTATATGTGTTACTCAAAGCTGTGCGACTAATATTTTGGAGTTGAAGTTGAAATGCAATATTTTTGGACAATTTAATCCTTCACACCGCCGTAACACCCAAAACGAGGACAAACTTGACCGGAAAATTTACACTGACGGATAGCACCGTTCTTGCTGACCTATATCCACCCAAAATATTCTGTAAAACGCTCATAGGTAACTTATGCTTGAAGTCAAACGTAAAACGATTTACCGACGCTAACGTTGCGTAATTAATTGCGTCGAATAAA
>JAXIVJ010008083.1:0-52500 GCA_036785665.1 Chirona hameri | reverse complement strand
CGACTCTAAGATTGTATGAGCGTGATAGGGAGGTCATGCTCTACCTGTGTGCCAATTTGCATGCACATCAGAATTGTCTGCTGTTTGACCTTAAACATATGACCTGCTCGAAATCCTTTGATTTTAAATGTGCGACTCTAAGATTTCATGAGCGTGATAAGGAGGTTAGGTCCTACCAGTGTGCTAATTTTCATGCAAATCGGAATAGTCCGCTGTTTGACCTTAAACCTATCTGACCTGCTCTAACTCCTTTGATTTTAAATGTGCGACTCTAAGATTTTACCAGAATGATCACTAGATTGTGATCTATCTGTGTACCAATTTTGAAGCCAATCCAAATAGTCCGCGAATGTATTTCCGAATGTGAATGTGAAGGTGAGCCAATTCGACACGGGTGTTGTTTATTTTGATTATAAAATGATATTTATACTATTTTTTATTATAATTGCAAATTCCAAGTTCCAAAAGCATTAATGACTTTACGTTTCACTTTTTTAAGCGAATAGAGCATTTATTTTGATTTTGCATTAGGTATTATTTTGTATAAAGCATGATGTGGAATAAAGCGGCGCCGATGCGACAGTGATATTTGGGACATGCAGAGGTCATGCAAATGTTTGTTTATGATTTAGTTTTTGATATGGTATAGCCTAGAAATTAGGAAAAGGTGGGTACCTTTTGATAATTTTTCGTGTGAAAAAGGTGTACGTGTACTGTGTGGTTTATGAACCAAAGTATGAGTTAGTTACCTTTTCTAAGTATTTAGGTACCTACCCCTAACCCTACCAGTTCCAAGGTATTCACCTAGTTAGGGCTGATTGAACAGTGGCTTTGTGGCCACTGGAGTTGAACACAAAGCCTCGCTTTCTTTACGCATAGATGAATTACAGGCTACAGCTCAGGACACAGAGCTAATATAATTGGCCATTAAGTGCCTGGTTTGTCCACAGGGCACAGATGAATGCTGGGCCGCTGGCATATTTTGTGGACAGTTTATGCTGTTCGACCAAAAAAGAATGATTCTTTGAGCAATGAATGATTCAATCAGCCTATTTTCTCTGTATGAATGATTCAATCAGTGACTCACACCAGGTTTGCGCATGAGGTGAATCGATTCATGAGTCATTCATTTGAAATAAGAATGATTCAATCAAAAGTAGTCGATTCACATTGAATCATTGACATGTCTGGTCTCCAGTCGAACGAGCGGCGCTGGGTGGGGGGGGGGGTACATTTTACTCCCCCTCGTATCTTCCGAACCAATAACAGCAGCGAGACGCGCAAGGCGTCGATCGAAAGCTATCAATGGGACGAATCTAACGCGGAAATTCTTAAAATAAGGTCACATGTCAGGTCAAGGTAGGTTGAATGTCAACATTTAGATATTTTGGTTTTTGGGCCATGCTTTCCATCCAAAGCCTAAGATTGCGACTATTATCGCACAAAGTGCTCTCAAAGGTATAATGCATCTCATGCATAAGCAAAAGTGAAATTGTGAGCAAAGGTCAAGGTCAAGGTCAGGTCACAAACGGTCACAGGTCTACGAAATCCATGTGACACATAATTGAGGGGTTATTTTACACATATAATTCGATAATAGCAGCCATTGTCACAATCTGACCCCATATACTGTCCCTCAGGTCAAGGTCAGGTCACAATATGGACACAATTTGAAATTGATTAATCTAAATAAAAAAGGCAAGTTTCTAGACCAGCCTTGTCTCAGAAATACAGCGGTGTCATTTATTTATCTGTACCTGGTCAATAACAGCCAAAATACGTATTTTCAAAAATGACGTCATGAGTTACTTATACTTAGGAATATAAGAATAAGATATTGCTTTGAAATTTGGTTTGGGTATCGTCCATTCTTGGTTTTCTAACAAGTCTTCCGTTTTTTTTATAAATAAATATCTTCCAAAAAATATTTGTGTAAGTTCTTCTATTTTTTTGCATTTTGGGAGGTCAAAAACCTAAAAGTTTGACAAGCTGAGAAGACCATTTGGAAGAGAATGTCATTTTCGTTCTTTTGATGCCTTTTATTTGCAATTTGTGTCAAAACTCCATTGTCTACGATTTGTCAAACATTTATCGTTTTTCCACCAAAAATGGCATACCATGACGTCACTAAAACGTCATTATCTCTCAAACTATTTGACCATTTTCAATACTATTTTTACAGAGACGTTAACGTGATGCAGCATAAGGTACCGAAAGCTTCATTTCGATATCAGTCATGGTTTTCAAGTTATTGAGGAAATTCTGGTGTGGGGGGGGGGGTAAAATTTACCCCTCCCCCAGCGCCGTGCGGATTAAACATCAGCATCAGACAAAACTTTAGGCTATACAATGTGTTAACCCTCCTCCCTGGACGTTTAGTTTGTTAATGCTAACCTTACCCGATTTTCGACTCTCAAGTTGACATTGTTTCCCTCCGGTTCGCTTTGGATTTCAGGCTCATGCAGGGGTGGATGTTCCTGAATTCATTTTGGAAAGTCCCACAGGCCACGGCATACCTAACTTCCGTCCCAATTGTAAGTACCTACCTTGTGAACAACTTTCGGGCGGTGCCTTTATTTTTATACTGTCATAATTCCTATTAACGATTTCACTGATATTTTACCATTCTGCATGACCGGATGGATGTGCTGGATCCGAATAACCGTTTTCCTTTCCCAGGGTCGGATGATAGTGTTGGACCTGCACTCGGATGTGACACCACTCTACAGCCGGTTCGATTCCTACTACGGCCAGCCTTTTGTCTGGTGTATGCTGCACAACTTCGGCGGGCAGCTGGGTCTCCAGGGTAACGTTCAGCAAGTGATCAAGGTGAAAATGCATACAAGCTCACCGGCGAACAGTGGCCAGCAGTCCGTCAATTTTGACAAACTTAACCCGCCATTGACGAGGGGGGGGGGGCGTTTAACGCCCCCCCACCCCCCCCCCCCCTTATGAACTTTCGCAATAGCTAAAACATCAATACAGTTATCAAAGTGAAACTTTGTGTACCTTCTCCTACATCCATTTTACGTCT
Organism: Chirona hameri; assembly: GCA_036785665.1. Taxonomy (NCBI): domain Eukaryota; kingdom Metazoa; phylum Arthropoda; class Thecostraca; order Balanomorpha; family Balanidae; genus Chirona; species Chirona hameri. The sequence continues at coordinate 49,466 of JAXIVJ010008083.1, read as the reverse complement.
TTTGTGCAGAAATGAAGCAATTTTGTCGGCAAATATTCGAGATATTGCGAATTTAGTGACGTAACTACACACGAGGTTGACGACAAAATCAGCTAACCTTTAATAAAACCGTACAAATGCCATGTATTGAGGCAAATACAATACAAAAAACGTCAAAAGATAACAAATGGCAAGAGCTACAAAATAGCCATCTCGGAATTTTAAACATTTGGGTGTTTTACCCCCAAAAAGTATAAAAAACGCTTTAAGGGAAAAATGCCCACAAAACCATTTTTTAAAGATATTAAAAACAAAACAATATATATCAGAGAACTGCATATGGGCAATACCCAAACTTTCAAAACAAAATCAACATTTTTGTCTGACTGGCTTCTAAAGTATGAGTAACTCATGACTTATTTTGTAATTGTTATGTAGTTGTTTGTAATGACCAACTACGAACAAATGTTGCACTGCTGCATTTCTGAGGCAAAACGGGTCCAGAAACATACCTTTTTTATTTATATTTATCCATTTAGAATTTTGACCATATGTGACCTGACCTTGACTTGAGCTTGACGCTAACTTCATGTAAATGAAGTCAGGCGGTGAAATGACTGTCACTATGGAATCATATGTGTAAAACAACCCATAAAACATATGTTGCATGACTTTCGCAGATATTTTGCGCATAGTGACCTTTTGTGACCTGAACTTGACCTAGAAGTTTGCTAAAAAAAACTCACTTTAGCTTATGCTGGATGTGTATGATACCTTTGAGAGCACTTTGGGTGATCATGATCGCAATCGAAGGCTTTGGATGGAAAGTATGGCCCATACACTCAAATACCTCAATTTTGACATTTGACCTGACCGTGACCTGACATGTGACCACAATTTGAAACTTTCGACTATGCTTTGGATTTTTCTCATTGTGGGCTCCAAATTCCGCCTTGCGAGACTCGCTGCGATCAGTGGTTCTGAAGATAACCAGGGGGAGTTTAACGCCCCCCCCCCCCCCCCCCCCCCAGTCAATGGCGTTCGGCTGAGCTCCCAGTCAATGCCGGTTTAATACGCCATTGGTCTGGGATACACAGCCACCCATGAACGTTAACCCTCGCCCGTGCAGCGTCCGATCAGTGCGTGACCGTGCAGGGGGCGGGGGTACAACCCCCTATCATTTCACCCCTAATTGAACTAGAGCTTCGATTAAAAAACGAGCATGTTGCCTGTCACGAGAGGAAGCCATTGACACCGACGTTAAGGTCAGATATTATTAGGTGACCTCTGAGGTCATGTCAATGGCCCAAAAGTTAGCCAAATTGTAAATGCGTATACATTGAATTTAATCGAGCTAGAATCGCGAATGAGCATATCATTATGCTAAATGGATGCCAAATTTGAAATTGGCGTCACAAAATGTCATAGAAACTGCTAATTTTCAAAAAGGTCATGTAAGGTCATTTGAGGTCAGTGATCTCGGTTGACCTGTGGGGGCGCATGACTCCAGTGGAACATATAATCATGTATAATGGATCCCATATTTGAAATCAGTGTCACAAAATGTCCTAGAAACTGCCAGAAGTCAAACAAGTATTATGAGGTCATCGGAGGTCAGTGACCTCGGTTGACCTCTGAAAAGGTCAATCGATGTCACAATCTCAAGGGAAACCACAACTGTCACCTGGAAAAACATGTGCATATGCTCCTGAACAACAAACACTCGGAAACTGCATAAGTAACAAGAATCAATACTACGTGACGCCAGTAGTGCCTGACGTCACCTTGCAAAAACAGGTCATAGGTCACCGTTTATGTGAACTACAAGTTCACAATTTTCAGAATATGTGTCAAATGGTTCAGAAGTAGGATGCTGAAAGTTTCATTGCCATCGGTTAATATTTACGCTAGTTATTCCCGAAAAACCGAGGGGGGGCACCCCCTGCACTGGCGAGGGTTAGCTTGAGGAATGTTTTCTGACAACACCCCTCCGCATTTTCGAAATTCGAATAATTTGTTGAAACGCAAAAGCAGCATACAAGAATTCTGAACAAGAAGCATCTAAAACATGCTCAAAATTTGTAATATTAAGTATAATATCTGAGAAAGGTCAGGCCATAAACCACAGTTCAAGAATCGGAGTGTATGTGTTTTGATGTTCATAAATATCGTTGCAGCTACATAGCTGCTTTTTAAACACGGTAGCTGGATGTGTTTTCACTACCCTTCCTTCATGATTTTATTTTTTGCTTTTTGAAAAAGTTTCCAAATAAATTAATTTGAACTCAATAATGTTTGTATTGACGTATATAAAACGCGAATAATTCATTTCTTAACGCCGTTTTCCTTTTCATTGAAGGCGCAGAATTGATGGCAAGTTGAGCATCCTTGTGTGCGTTTGTGCATAACTCTAGGTACAAACATGCACAAGGACCAAGCTCCCTTGTCCACGCAGATAATATCGTCCCTTTAACACCGCATGCGACCGCTTACCGCCTGATCATATACCATTATTTGGCCTGGTCTCCACCTTCAGGGTCCTTTCGAGGGTCGCAGCATCGCCAACAGCTCAATGATCGGCACCGGGCTCACCATGGAGGGAATCTTCCAGAACTACGTTATGTACGACCTGATGCTAGAGATGGCCTGGAGAACGACGTCACCGGACCCAGTCCAGTGGTGGGTGCAGAAGCTTGATTATCTCCATTGGTGGGTGCCACCTCTCTGCAGTGTATCCGGCGGTGTGGGAAGCGAATAACCCGAGTTTGTGTTAGGCCAGCTGGGGTTGACAGTGAGTAGCATGACTTTTTAGTAATGTAGTGCAGGGCTACAAGCGAGTAACGCATGAGTTTGTGGTTGGGTACCCCAGCTTTATAAGCGAGAATATGCGTTTGTGGTTTTGTACCCAGGGTTGTAAGCGAGTGTGACATGAGTTTGTGGTTGGGCGCGGAACGAGTACCATGAGCTTGTTTAGCTTCCTCGGGGCAAGCGTGATAATCTGTGGGTCAGAGTTTGATTAGCGTCTACCAGATGGTGAACAAGTGACGTATGTTACGAAGCGAGTGACCAGTGTGTGTGTGTGTGTGTGTGTGTGTGTTGTGTGATCCAGGGTAGCAGACTACAGTCTCCGGCGATACGGGCCGAATATCAGCAACAATTCAGCAATCGCAGAGGCATGGAAGTACCTCATCGTAAGTACTTAGACAGACGCCAGACCTGAAAGTAATGCACTATACCATGTCTGCGATCAACCAAGTATTGGACGGCAATACCGCACAGGCCATCTCGCTCACTTGTTGACTTCAGCTAGTCGTCTGACGCCTCTTCAGCGACACCAAGTTCCGCATTGATGTCGGATCTAATAACACTGTGCAATGCTGATGTGCTGTCTGTTTCAGACCAAAATTTACGCTCACGACGTGACGACTGTGCACTTCCACGGCTGGTTCATGGCCGTCAAACGCCCGCAGATTGGGTCGGCGGCCCTGCCGGTAAGTCCCAATGGGAGCCGACCCCTGGCAGGCGGACGTCCGCGCCCGACTGAGGGCTGCTTCACTGCTGGGTGGGAAATCTGTTCCAGTTCTTCCCCACATCAGTTGTCCTGTAGTTTACGATGACCCGCTGGGGACATGTAGTCTATGGGTGCCAAATTTGTATATGAAGGGTTTCTGAGATGGGTAACGTCGTGTTTTGTGTTGAAAAAAAGAAGTAGTAAATCTAGTGAAACATCGGAACCACCAATATTCGCTCTGAAAAGGTACTTACCTATGTATCAATTCCCTTTAAGTATTTGAAAGTTACTCCCATGACAAATATCACGAAGGACACTGAATGGCGCAAAATCTTCCTATTACCCCGGGACCTGATGGGCCTCAGTTCTTTCACTCAATGCTGGGGTGTTTGAATTACCCCCCCCCCCCTCGAACTCGGCTCCAATGGGGCATGGGAAAATGAAAAATACTGTTACCATTTTATTTCCTATTTGTATTACTAAAAATTATTTTTTGTTACCATGTATTTTTCTTGGTAGCATTCATGCGCTCCCGAATTTTAGATAGGTGGACACTTCATATCCAAAATCGATAAAGAAACGACCGGTTTGGACATGAATAACAAAAGGCTGTGTTACTTAAATGTTTCCATCCAGTGAGTGGATCGATTTAAGGACGCCTCTGCACATATGTAGGTAGTTATGGTGGAGGTAAATCGACAACGTTAAATAGAAGGTTGTAAAGTAAAAAGAGATCGAGAGTACCTAAAGCAATCGAAACTATTGCTTTGATATAGTATATATCGAACTGCTTTCACGGATACTCATTAACTTAAGCTTATCCCCCGCCCCTTGCCAACTAACGTTTTGGAAAATAGATTGCGAAATATTTGTTATCTTTCAAAATTGTAGAATTTCCCAAAGTCACGCTAAAAGTATATTTATGTACTAGCTGGACATCACATATCATTATTCCAGTCTTATGTCCAACGATTTACAACTTTCTTTTCAAATTTCGAACAATTGTAAGAAATATCTGTCGTTGTTTTGTCCTAGCCTTTTACCTAACTTAAACAGATGCAAAACAATACCTCCGCAGTATTTCGAATTGAAGATAAAACTAGTCTAGAAACATGTATCTAATGACTATAGGTTCTCATTTCAGAAATAAACCAATTTCTATCAAATGCAATTGGAACATTGCTTTGTTACATTGCATTGTTTGTTTCAGATGAATCTAGATTCTGTGCATGCAGAGGACTTTGGCTACATTGGATATTTTCTGGTTACTCATCGACCTCACATCAGTCCAGAGACAGCCGTAAGTATTATCGCAACAGTTTGGGAAACTCTGTGGCAAACCGTCGTTGCTTTATTGCTGTCATTTATGTACATTATAGGGAATTCCTAGACGATGGCTGACCTGTTCATCCGGTAATTCGTTAACACACTAACATTTTTTGGAGCTATTTTGGCCCACTAACCAGTTGATGCTTTTGGCTATTATCCCGCGCACTGTAGGGGGTTGATATCCGCCCCCCCTCCTCAGGTTTTTCGCGGATAGCGGAAAAACGGCGGCGCGCAGCTTCGCCAGATTTTAATACACCTGTTAGGACATCAATTGCGCACACTGTGAGAACAAAAATAATATCGGGTCATCTCAGGTCAGGTCACCAGACCAGGTCAAGTGACCCCACCTCCATTTGTTTTTGCAGTTGTGCCAAAGCCAGAATTTCCCACCGATCAGTTTGAAACTTACAGGATGTCATGAGGGCATCAATATGTACAATTCTTTTATCTCGGAATTTTGATATCGATGACCTAAGGTCAGGTCAATTTCGTAACCTCCCATAATGAGTCAATGGGGAAATATACAAATGCTTCCTATTTCAAGGATATGCATGATATTAGTCCAATTACTTCTGGATCATGTTATTATGGGATATTCTTGATGATCCAAGTTAAAGTTTTGTTCAGTGACCCCTATGGGGTCATTTGAGGTCATGCGAGGTCACCATAACTTTTCTGTCAATAACTCCCGACATAATGAAGATAGAGAAGTAAAACAGACAGCAGTGAGTTTGTCTCGTCGAGACACGTCTTCCCATATGCATCGTGCCCTACTTGGGTCACCACTTAACCTTGACCTGAGGTCAAATTTGTAAGTTGATTTAACAAGGTCACCATATAAATCATTCAAAGGGCCTCTTGACGAGATAAATACAATGGCGTAAACAGGTTTCCGTTATCTGTATTAAGTAAAAAGTTAATAGCGAAGAACTATTTTGCAAAAAAACACAGATTGTTTGCTCTTTTTTACCTCTGGAGCCTCAAATATTGACCTGAGATCAATTTTGAAGACACATTGTCGATTTCAAATTTCACTGGCTGGCGTTTTCTTTTTTCCGTTTGTTTCTAACTAGCATAGTTTTTGAGATATATGGGAATTTCTGGAGCGATGTCCTAAAACTGGAAAAACTGGAACATTTTACCTTTGACGACCTTTGGTGACCTCAATTTTAACCTGACCTAAAATAATACTCAATACTTTCGATAGAACTTGTATCAAGCTATCAAATGACGTTTTCTGCTTGTCGCTACGTAGCTTAGTGTTTGAGATCTCACGGGGTCGGAAATCAACCCCCCTGCAGTTCGTGTTCGGCGCAAAGCCCCTGCAGTGCGCGGGTTAACCTACCAAGCCAACCCTTTAACCCGTTGAGCCATCAACCCATAACAAAATTGATATTTTAGGGAGATGACTCAAAAGCTCCGCGGAATGACGATTTATTGAAAATGAGGAGCACTGCTAAGCTGTTGTTGCGCAACATCAACGTATATTATCGCTAGCTCATTCGGTATATTTCACAAGAGCTCAAAGAATGTCATCAACTCATGATATATTCACTCAGCTCTAACTGTTAACAGACCCCGGCCTTCCGGCACCGACCCAGTCAAACCGGTCACAAACTCACGAACTGGCTCTCAACAAACATTGACTCCACCATATAAACCAATTTCACTTATTCAATCAAGGGAAGCAGTTTGAAGAATTCCTAACAAAGGCAAAGCTATTTAAGAAGCAACAAAACGAGTACTGGAAGGTTCCACTTTATTCTGTCCTTGTTTTCTTGATAAAGTCGTTATTACCTGGATGCTCGTCGATTCGTCTAGATCCACATGTACAAAATAAAGACACGTCAGATAGGTACCGTTGCGAAAACCGTACAACTTTACAACTTTTTACGAGCATAGTCCGGCAAAGTTGTTTGGGTACAAAGCGTCTGACCTGTCCCTGCAGCTGTGGTACAACACGTCTGACCAATCCCCAGCTGTGGTACAACACGTCTGACCTGTCTCCAGATGTGGTACAACACGTCTGACCTGTCCTCGGCTGTGGTACAACACGTCTGACCTGTCCCCAGCTGTGGTACAACACGTCTTGCCTGTCCCCAGCTGTGGTACAACACGTCTGGCCTGTCCACAGCTGTGGTACAACACGTCTGACCTGTCCCTGCAGCTGTGGTACAACACGTCTGACCTGCCACCAGCTGTGGTACAACTCGTCTGAACTGTCTCCAGCTGTGGTACAACACGTCTGATCTGTCCCTGCAGCTGTGGTACAACACGTCTGACCTGCCACCAGCTGTGGTACAACTCGTCTGAACTGTCTCCAGCTGTGGTACAACACGTCTGACCTGTCCCCAGCTGTGGTACAACACGTCTTGCCTGTCCCCAGCTGTGGTACAACACGTCTGACCTGTCCCCAGCTGTGGTACAACACGTCTTGCCTGTCCCCAGCTGTGGTACAACACGTCTGGCCTGTCCACAGCTGTGGTACAACACGTCTGACCTGTCCCCAGCTGTGGTACAACACGTCTGACCTGTCCCTGCAGCTGTGGTACAACACGTCTGACCTGACCGCCGCCTGGGACCGGCTGGTGGCCGGAGCCACTGCGGAGGAGGTGCGCGCCTCGGCTAACCTTCAACATGACCTGGTGGACGTGACCCGCGAGGTGATGACTGGCCTCCTCAGCCAGTTCCACCAGCGGCTCGTCGACGCCTACACCGAGAAAAACCGAATCCTGCTACGGTAAGGAGCATGACAGCTGGCCTTCCGGTGGAACAGCTGGGGCATTCCACGACATTTCGACAATGTTTTCCTCATATTCTCTCATCCCTCACTTTTTGTTCAAAATTGGTCTATATCAAAAATGTCAAAATCAAAATTGTCAAAAAAGTCCAAATTGGTCTATATCCTGAATTCAGCTGTGGCCTGTGTCCTGAATTCAGCTGTGGCAATATAAGCTCGATCTAGCCTCAGGTTTTCGAACTATAGCCTCGGGCATTTTTGCAAGGTCACGCTGCAGAGGCATGCCTGGAGGCCAAAATAACGCATTTGCCTTAACGAAATATTAAACATAATTATATGGCTGAATTTACAATGAAACAGAGATGCTATTTCTGTTTTTTTTGCGTGACCTTGAATGACCTTAAAACCGTGACCTCGTGACCTTGTTTTCGTTGACCTCGTGTGACCCCGAGTATACCTCTGATTTCAATTTTTTAAATCGCAAAATACTTGTCAATATATTGCCTAAAACGCAAAAAAGTTTGTCCTCTAATTTCCATATTTGCTGCCAATATGCGTGCGTGTTTTCGAATTACCCCCAAGGGGGAGGGGTAGCGGGCGAATATATCAGCTACCATTGCAGCTAGAGACCCGATTTTTAGTATACACATTGTCAGGTTGACTAGTAACACCAAGCAGCCATCCAGCGTGGATCCAGCATTGGATCGGCCTGCGACCAAAAACATGGAGGGGGGAGAGGGGGTACAATGGGGGGGGGGGGGGCGAACGCAACATTGGGGAGGGGGGGGGGGGCGAAGGTCACCCCAAAAGTATACAAATCGACACCTACATATGCACGTGATATTTCGTTTTTAGATTAAGCTGGTGCTCAGGTAAAAACTATCATTCTTTTATACATAATAGGCGGCGTATGAAGCTGAAGAGCACTTATAGTGGACAAAACTCAAGAAAGGGGAAAAAAGTAGGGTATTCATTTCGCATATCAGCTACGCAACGGCATCTAGTGGTAAGTATCTAAACACTAGTCAATGGACCCAAGTTAGGCATCCCGACGTCACACGCACCGCTCCAAGTACGCATCTACGGCATCTTTGCCGTATATGCGTACTTGCGCATTCACGGCACTTGGCAAGATTGGGCCCAGGAGGGAAAGCGCAGTAATACTGAAGCTTTGGCAATGATCCGCTGTCCCCAGGGAGGAGGGCGCTGTGATACTCGAGCTGCTCTCTGATCTGGAGACGGTGCTAAGCACGAACCAGGACTTCTTGCTCGGTGCCTGGCTGAAGCAGGCGAGAGACGCTGCCTCCAGTGAACAGGTAATCACGGGACTGTCAGAAGAATTTGCTTACAAGCTGAGGCATCGGCATGTCATGTCAAACGGAAACACTCTACGGGCGATACAAATACTTTTTCAGGTTTGTGTAGGTATGCTGTAGTTGAATGTGATGCGTAATTCACTGGTGAACGAACTTCAAGTTCACCTGGTAACCGAGGCATGGTCATGCAACTTTTTAGTACAACCAGATGTCTTAACCCGGCATTGACTGGGATTTCAGTGGAACTCCATTGGCGGGGGGGGGGGGGGGGGGGCGTTAACCCAAGCCCCGCTGGGGGAGCAAAATCGACACTCCCCTGTCCCATATTTTCTCAGAAACTTAGAAACTGTGATTGATATCAACGTGAAACTTTCAGGACCTTTTGCTACATCAATTATACGTCTTCTCACCAGATTTTAGTGAAATTAATGTGGTACTTTTGGAGATAATGACGTTTTAATGACGTCATGTCATATCATTTTTGGTGGAAAAACGATAAATGTTTGACAAATCGTAGAAAATCGCGTTTTGATACAAATTGCAAATAAAAACGACAAAAGAAAGGAAATGACATTCACTTCCTAATGACTGTCTCGGATGTTCACAAATTGTTTTTTTTATCCCCCCCCAAAAAAAATCCCCTTTTTTCGGAAGAATTTCCACACAATCATTTTTTTTGGAAGATATTAAAAAGAAAGGCATAATAGAGAAACAAGTATGGACGATATCGAAAACAAATTTCAAAGGAATATCTTTATTTTTGACTGACTTATGGCTCCAAAGTATAAGTAACTCATGACGTTATTTTTTAATGTTTTTTTTAGCTTTTAGTGACCAAATACATACAAATAAATGCCACCACAGCGGTGGCATTTTTTAGACAAATCTGGTCTAGAAACATGCTGTTTTATTTAGACTAATCAATTTCAAATTTTGTCCTTATTGTGACCTGAACTTGATCTGATGGCATTAATTATATGGGGGCCAGGTTGTGGAAATGGCTGCTACTATCGAATTATACGTGTAAAATAACCCATACAACCTGTGTTGCATGGCTTTCGTAGACCTGTGACCTTTTATGACCTGACCTTGACCTTGACCTTTCCTATAAATTTCACTTTTGCTTATACGGGAGACGCATTATACCGTTGAGAGCATGTTATGCGATATTAGTCGCAACCCAAGGCTTTGGATGGAAAGTATGGCCCAAAACCCAAATACTTCAATTTTTATATTTGACCTGACTGCCACCTGACATGTGACCTTATTTTGAAACTTTCACATACGTTGTAGATGCGTCTCATTGAGAGCTTTCGATTGCCTCCTTGCGCGTCTCGCTGCGGTTATTGGTTCGGAAGATAACGAGGGGGCAGAATCTGCCCCCCCACCCCTTCCCAAGCGGGGTGCGTTCGGCTGGAGACCCCAGCGGGGCGCGGGTTAAACGCCCCCTCCCCCTTGGTTATTTTCCAAACCAATTATCGCAGCGAGACGCGCAAGACGGCATTCGAAAGCTCAATCAGACAAATATACCACATGCTCGAACTTAGTTTCGATTTGAGGTCATATATCAGGTCACGGTCAGGTCAAAGGTCACATTTGAGGATTTTGAGTATATGTGCCATACTGTCCATTAAAATCCTTCGATTACGACCATGGTCACCCAAAGTGCTCTCAAAGGTATAACACACATCTGGAATGAGCTAAATGAGATTGTTGACAAAGCTCAAGGTCAAGGTCAGGTCACAAAAGGTCACTATGCGCAAAATATCTACGAAAGTCATGCAACATATGTTTTATTGGTAAATTTACACGTACATTCGATAGTGATAGTCATTTTACCACTTACTTCATGTACGTGAAGTTAGTGTCAAGCCCAGGTCAAGGTCAGGTCACATGGGGTCAAAATTATAGATGGATAAATATAAATAAAAGGGCATGTTTCTGGACCAGTTTTGCATTAGAAATGCAGCGGTAACATTCATTTTCTTTCGCAACTGGTCATTAAGAAAACGTCATAAGTTACCCATACTTAAGAAGCCATAAGTCAGTCTAAAATGGTTATATAGTTATTAAATTTGGTTTGGGAATTGCACATATGTGGTTCTCTGATATATAATCCGTTTTTTTCTCAAAATATAATAAAAGTTTTATTTTACGTTCATTTTCCCACCATTTTGTTTTTGTTTTTGAGTTAAAAAAGAATCCGATATAGTAATTTGTAGTCCTTGCCATTTTCTATCGTTTGACGTTTTGTATTGCATTTTGCTCAAGGTATGGCATTTGTACGGTTTGTTAAAGTTTAGCTGATTTTTTATGTCAAACTCGTGTGTAGTGACGTCACTAAATTAGCTATATCTCAAGAGATAAACAAATCGACGAAATTGCTTCATTTTTGCACCGAAGACGTAATATTGATGTAGGAGAAGGTTTCCGAAGTGTCACGTTAATAGTGCTATTGTTTTTTGAGCTATTACGCAAATTCGTCAGGGGGCGATAACATTGCAATTGTATAACGACACAGGCTATAATAGTTGAACATGTTCAACTAATAGTTGAACCTGTTCGCTTAAGTGCAAATCACCAACGTACCGGAGGGAAATCTGTTCCAATTTGCTCTGACACCGGATTTGAATGATGTTGGCGCACTGCAGTTCAAAATCGTGCTTTATTATTACTTTTAACAGCTTAAACGTCCCGAGCGAGGTGTTTTCTCCCTTTACTAAGGGGAGCTTAGATGACTTTTTGGCCTTCATATGGTAGCGTAGAGCCTTTTTTGCGAGGGGCTACTGCCATATGTGAGGGTAACTTACATTCAACAGCAGTTGCCGTTTGTGGCGCATTTCGCGAATAAGTGCCCGAGGGAACTTATTTTCGCTTGTGTTGGTGGGCAGTTATTTTTACCGATCATGCATGATGTGAATCTCTGTTGGTACAACAACAACAAAGGCAATATCTAGGCTGGAACAACCGATACGACCAAGGTGATGCATAATAGCACACCGTAAATTAACGCACGAGCGCCATAATTATGATCATATGACAGTGAAGGAAAACTTCATGCTCAACTATTAGTTGACGTTATACTATTTGCTACGTAAAGGTGTCACCCAATGTGTGATCTTCTACCACTTGTGGTCTGACTTGGTCTGACTTGGTCTAACTTGGTCTAACATGGCTTGGTCTAACATCTGACGGTTATCGTACATGTGAACCGCAGGAGCAGGAGCAGTTTGTGTACAACATGCTGAACCAGCTGACCCTATGGGGACCGCACGCCAACATTGTTGACTACGCTGCCAAACAGTGGGCCGGCCTAATGAAGGAGTACTACCGCGCCCGCTGGTCGGTGTTCATCAGGTAGGGCGATATTTTATAGTTTGCTAGCTAGCTGCATACAAACATTCCCACTGTATGATGATAATACATTTATCTATCTATCTATCTATCTATCTATCTATCTATCTATCTATATCTATCTATCTATCTATCTATCTATCTATCTATCTATCTATCTATCTATATATCTATCTATCTATATATCTATCTATCTATCTATCTATCTATATATCTATCTATCTATCTATCTATCTATCTATCTATCTATCTATCTATCTATCTATCTATCTATCTATATATCTATCTATATATCTATCTATCTATCTATCTATCTATCTATCTATCTATCTATCTATCTATCTATCTATCTATCTATCTATCTATCTATCTATCTATATATCTATCTATCTATCTATCTATCTATATATCTATATATCTATCTATCTATCTATCTATCTATCTATCTATCTATCTATCTATCTATCTATCTATCTATCTATCTATCTATCTATCTATCTCCCCCTCTTCCTCCCTCCCTGCTTAGTCGCCTGTTTTTGTCTATCTATGTCGCCTGCTTGTGTCTATCTGTGTCGCCTGTTTTTGTTTCAGCTACCTGTACGAACGTCTGGACCAGTCTCTGCCATACAACCAGTCAGAAGTCAACAATCGCTATTTTGAGCAAGTGGAGGAGCCGTTTACGTTCAGTCAGGCCGACTACCCACATGTTCCCACAGGTGAGTGTCGTTCGGTTACCAAAATTGTGGTAACCCACAAAATGTTGTGACAGATTTGGTAATCGGTCGGTAAGGCTTATACATTTTTGGACACTTGTCGGTCAGCCTAATCTGAAAAATTTACTTGTCACACCTTCACACATTATATCCAGCAAATTTGCTCCAAATTCAATCAATTAATGTAAAAACTACATAAAACACATCATTATTATATAAAGATTGAAGATATTGCTCACAAGAGGAAGTGAGGTCCTAAAAAATAAGCATTGTATAGTTATACCATCTTAACCCGCGCGGTGCTGGGGGGAGTAAATCCATCCCCCTCCCATATTTTCGCAATAACTTTAAAACTATGAAAGGTAGCAAGGTGAAACTTTCGGTATACCTTATACGACATCAATTCGACGTCTTTTGTCAAAATTGTATTGAAATTAGTTATTTTGTTTGGGAGAGAATGGCGTTTTAGTGACGTCACGTTATGCCATTTTTGGTGGAAAAACGTTAAATGTTTGTAAAATCGTAGTAAATATGGTTTGAATGCAAAACGCAAATACAAAATGTCAAAAGAAAGTAAATAAGATTTCTTGCACATGGTTATCTCAGATTTTCATTTTTGTGGTTTTCAACCCCAAAAATGCAAAAAACTTTTTTTTTCGGAGAAATGTTCACAATAGTATTTTTTTAAAAAGATATTACAAAAAAAAAACAGACGATATGTTAAAGAACCAGGTTTGGACGATACCCAAGCCAAATTTCAAAGCAATATCTTTATTTTTAACTGACTTACGGCTCCTAAGGTACTCAACTCAACTCATGACGTCATTTTGTTAAAATACTGTTTTTTTATTTTATTGACCGAATACAGACAAATAAATGCCACCACTATATTTCTGAGACAAATCTGGTCTAGAAACAAGCCTTCTTTATTTATATTAATAAATTCAAAAAAAGTGTCCTTTTTGTGACATGACCTGAGGGCCATTATATGGGGTCAGGTTGTGAAAATGTTTGCAACTATCGAATTATACGTGTAAAATAACCCATACAACATGTGCCGCATGACATTCGTAGACCTTTGACCTTTGTTGACCTGACCTTGACCTTGACCTTTGCTTACAGTTTCACTTGTGCTTATACGGTAGATGTATTATACATTTGAGAGCACTTTGTGAGATATTAGTCACAATCTAAGGCTTTGGATGGAAAGTATGGCCCAAAAACCCACATACCTCAATTTTAGCATTTTACCTGACGTGACCTGACATGTGACCTTATTTTAATAATTTCTAGTATGGGTTAGATTTTTCTCACTGAGAGATTTCGATCGTCGCCTTGCGAGCCTCGGTGCGGTTATTGGTTCGGAAGATACAAGGGTAAAATTGACCCCTCCCCCAGCACCGCGCGTTCGGCTGGACACTCCAGCGCCGCATGGGTTAAAGGTATTATGCGGGTTTCCGTCCTGAAAGTAAATGCACTCTTTTGCAGTTGTATGAGCTTTAAACACGTTTAAGACATATAACAGGGACCTCAATGCTCATTTAGTCCATTATTTCAGAAATTATCAGCGTTAAAACTTGGGCGTTTTTCGAGATCATATAACGAGTACTTGATCGGCACTACTGTCCGCCACTTTTATCCTAAGATCAATTTTAGAGTTTTTAATTATCTGTAAGTCCTACGCTGGATCACAAAATTATTATGCAATTCAAAACTGACGGGACTTTGTATTACTACACACTGTTCGTTGAGGTTTTGTGTTTTTGTGGTTTTCTTTTCTCTGGCCTTTAGCGTTGATAATTTGGTGGTGGCGTATTAATTTTTTGGTATGAAAATTCATGAAAAGTATAGAATTTTATGGGAAAACTAGGTAACTGCTGCTGTCGTTGGAACAAAACAAGTTTTTTTTCTTTCAAATATTGCTTATTTTGCCGGAAATATGCCATAGGTGAGGTGTTTTTATTAGCATAAAAGAGATGACTGGCTCTGCCTCAGCCGGTCCTGTAGAAAATACGCGGTGGCATCACCGCGCACTTGGGAATGTCCTTACGTGCAGAAGAGGTCATTCCCAGAAAAATGTGGCTACCGTGGGACTTCTACCACCTTTATAAGTACACAAACCAGTAACCAGTAACCACTAACCAAGCGCAATAATGCAACACACAGTGCACAATGCACATTGATGATTGGTGTTTAAGGGCGCTACGACAACGAAGGTCACATGGCGTCAAATGTCCACCAATGCACAATGCACATTCATAATGACTTTCAAGAAATACATGACCCTTGTGCTATTTCAAAAGTGAGGGCAGAACCACTTCATTTATTTCAAAGAATGAGGAGTTACTGAAAAGACAAGGGAAATTATTAAAAACGACTAGGGGGAATACAAAAAGAACTAGGAGGCAGCCTGTATCACTTATGGCCATAGTTGTATGTCTTGTGTTGAAATTGTTATCGAATATTATAATCCTACTCAAAATTGTTGGATCCCAGAGTGTTTTTGTTATGATAAATAATAGTATAAGGAGTTCAAACACAAACGTCCAAGCAGCTCCTCCAAGCTCCATGCGTTTCACTCCGCGGCAAGGCCATGGAATACTATGTAGGACCGTGCCCCGCTGCACAGACTGACGAATGACGTCACCGGGGGCACACTTCTATCCGTCATAGCAAGCTAAATATATGAAACACTACTTCGCCATTGACATACATGTAAAGTACATCATCAATAATGTATATTAGACAATAGACAGTACAAAACAAACTATAAAGCCTACTATTTAAGAAAAAGAAACTTAAAGGGATCCAAAAGGTTTTTCCCTCGGTGACGTCATTAGCGCCGATTTGCAATAGCTTATAGGCATTGTGATGACAACGGCCTGACTCTCCGGAACACACACAATTTAAAATAGCGTGAGCCTGCGCCCTGCGACACGAGTGTCGTTCGTAATTGTATTTGTTTTTTCCTTCCTAAAATAAAATTCTACTAAATTGTAATGTTAACATTGAAATAGTCCTGAATTTTATCGTATTTGTATTTTGTATACAGTAGGATTGAGAACTAACAGCAAGCAACTCATAAGCAGTTCAATAGCACATGTTATTATAAATTTGTATTTGTATTTCCTTCGCTTTTTGAAGGATCTGGCTGCATTGCGATAAATATGGCAGTGTCGCATTGTAAAGTCGTTTACAATTCCTGCGCGTCTGCTCCATTAACGCACAATGCCCATTTGTGTGAAATTCCTGGCACCCGCTCAAAGACAAAGGACTGACGATATTCCAACAAAATATGTGGCATAACAACTGTGAAATTCCAAGTAAATATAATATAGTAGTTGTTTTTCAATTTGGTAAGGCATCACCATGAGTAGGAGTGGGATGCGATTATACAAAAGCGTTAAGTGAATTGTGTTTGGTAAGTTTCAACTCCAGCTCCCCTGAAAAGCTTGGCTTTCTGTGAAGCATGGATTGTCACATTTTCTATAAATATCAACTTTTTAATGCATAACTGCAGATATATGTATACAAGCAAACAAAGTTGAAGTAAAATTATTATTACCTGAAGATACATGTTCTAAAGGGAAATGCTAGTATGTGTTATGACTTATGAGGTATGAAACAGCATGCTTGACAATTGACATGTTGACATGACAATTGGCAGTTGTGTTAGGTAGTGGGTGACGGGTGTCATCGTGTAGCCAATATATCATATGTTAAATCATTCCTGAGTCCTGAATCCTGACCAATGTCAAGGCGGAGAAGTTAGGGGAGTCATATGCCTCTCCAACTTTGGTCAGATAAAGTTGATTTCTTCCTATGTATGTATTTATGTAATATGTATTATGCTGAAAATGAATATGAAATGATTGAGATTTGAGGTCACATTTTTCCATCCTGTCTTGCTTACAGCCTCGACTACTTTGTTTTGTAAATATATTTGGTTCCTTTTTTCACAATTATACTGCCTTTTTGGAAACTGTACATGTGTCTTTTATGATGTTAAACAAAAGTATTTTTGCCAGTGTGTTATCTACATAAATGAGTATAAAAGTTGCAAATCGGTCAAATTATGGCCATTTTTGGCCTCAAGCCACATCGGTCGGTATTTGGTCAACCGAAATGCCTCCCATTTGGTAGCGGTTGGTATCGGTCAGGAAATTTTTGGAAATGACATCACTAGTCACAACACTGTCGCGAAACTTGTGCAATACTGTTTGCTGGGCTCATATAGTGTTTCGTCTCTGGTGCCGTCTTAGATTAGGCGTAGCAGATGTATGTCATTCATCTCATGCAGCTTATTTAACGATCTTGTGAAATGTATTCTTGAAGATGGAGAGTCCCAGGTGGTTTAAGTTACTGGAATTGACGGTTACAATGTTGAATAAGCGCGATGGAGCAAAACCCTTCTTCAAACTGGTTATCGTCTTTGACAGACGAAGCACTGACATCTCTGTTTTCCTTTGGTTGACAGGTGACACCGCCGAGGTGGTGGCCAGGATGTACCAGAAGTATCGCCCGGCTCTGGACAGCGACTCCATGCACCCTCTGATCGGGGTTTATCGTGTGATTAACATGTAAAACTAGGCAGGTCGTGTGATTTGCAAAGTAAAGGTGATTGTTGATTGGTTAAATGTGTGGTTCATCGAGTGAGCTGATCAATGCTAATGTGGGGCAGACATGTTTTACCTTCTCTGAAAAGCTGTAGCAACATTCCACACTGGCACAGTTCACCTTCAGTGCAGCGTGCCCTTTACACGTTCTTAACACCCGCCCTGGAAGGCCTCTGATAATAATTACACGCCCTGGAGGGGGGGGGGGCGGATTTTGCCCCCCCCCTATTATCTCGAAAACCACGCAACGTAGCGACAAGCGGAAAACGAAACTAGATAGCTCGAGACAAGCTCTTTTGAAAGTTTTTCGTTCATTTTTTCTCAGGTCAATATTGAGGTCACCAGAGGTCATCAAGGGTCAGATTTTAAAGTTTTCAAGACTTCGCCTCGAACACCCCCAAATATCTCGGGAACTATGATAGTTAGCAACAAACGTAAAGAATAATCGATAGCCCTTGAAAAATAAATCTGTAAACTGCCCTCAGATTTGAGCTCAGGTCAATAGTTGAGGCTTCAGAGGTCATCAAATGTGAAAAAGATGATCTTTTTGCAAAACTGTTTTTCGCAAATAACTTTTTACCTAATAAAGATTAAAGCAATAATGTTTACGCCATCGCGTTTTTCTTATCAAGGCGCTTCAAATCTGATTTATGGCGACCGGGTTAGGTCAACTACAAAATTTGAACTCAGGTCATGGTCAAGTGGTGACCCAAGTTGGTCATGTTGCATATTGGGAGACGTGTCTCGACGAGACAAACACATTGATACCATTTTTTATTCTCTATCTTTATTATGTCGATAGTTATTGACAAAACAGTGTTGGCGGTCACAAAATTGACCTGACCTTAGGTCACCGATATAATAAATCTGAGATACACAAATTGTTGGTATCTATTACCTAAGTCCTGCAAGATTGAAACCGATCGATGTAAAACTGTGGCTGTGGTACTACTGCAAACATTTTGGAGTTGAGGTCATCACGTGACCTGATCTTGTGACCTAACCTGAGATGACTCGAGGCCAATAATTTTACATAATGTGGGAAGTTCTTTTCTGAACATGTGTGCAAAACACGACGGCGCTGCGCGCCGCCGTTTTTGCGCTATCCTTGAAAAACCAGATGGGGTGAGTGGATTTCGCCCCACTCCAGGGCGCGTGTTAATTCAAAGAAAGCTGTAACCAACGCCCTTTAACAGAGTTATCTTTTCAATTAGCGCATAATTGTAATGGCAATTTGGCATTTTGTTAACAACGCTCAGTTCTGCATGTGCGGGTAGGAGTGTTTGTCACGTATTTTCCTTAAGAAGTCATGCAAGTCGTGTGACACAATTATAACATGTGAAACGAACCGAACTTATCGAGCAGTCAGCTCTGTCACTCTAGGTTGCCTAGCAGGTAAATTGTGATGCCAGACAGTTTGTACGTTGTGATTTGTGTTTGGCATATCCCACGTGGTGTGAGTTGTTAGGGGTTATCAACTTGTTACCTAACGCTATATGTTGTTCTCTTGTTTACTTTCAGGATTGTCTTCTCTCCAATGCCGATCATGGCTATCGATCAAATAAATATTTATAGGAAATCAGTCGAGAGTGAATCCAATGAGAACACATGATTTTGAACGAGTCAAGACTAAATAACTATAACTGGCTTTGTTTTGTATTCTTCAGCATCAGCATCAGCATCTAGCAGCTATCTCACATCATGTAAGGGTAATTTGTCTTCGAACACAAACACTTCACATGTACTACAGTTCCGGTGTCAGTGACCTCTGTATGTACTGCAGTTCCGGTGTCAGTGACCTCTGTATGTAGCACAGTTCCGGTGTCAGTGACCTCTGTATGTACTGCAGTTCCGGTGTCAGTGGCCTCTGTATGTACTGCAGTTCCGGTGTCAGTGACCTCTGTATGTACTGCAGCTCCGGTGTCAGTGACCTCTGTATGTACTGCAGTTCCGGTGTCAGTGACCTCTGTATATACTGCAGTTCCGGTGTCAGTGACCTCTGTATGTACTGCAGCTCCGGTGTCAGTGACCTCTGTATGTACTGCAGTTCCGGTGTCAGTGACCTCTGTATGTACTGCAGTTCCAGTGTCAGTAACCTCTGTATGCACTGCAGTTCCGGTGTCAGTAACCTCTGTATGTACTGCAGTTCCGGTGTCAGTGACCTCTGTATGTACTGCAGTTCCGGTGTCACTGACCTCTGTATGTACTGCAGTTCCGGTGTCACTGACCTCTGTATGTACTGCAGCTCCGGTGTCAGTGACCTCTGTTTGTACTGCAGTTCCGGTGTCAGTGACCTCTGTATGTACTGCAGCTCCGGTGTCAGTGACCTCTGTATGTACTGCAGTTCCGGTGTCAGTGGCCTCTGTATGTACTGCAGTTTCGGTGTCAGTGACCTCTGTATGTACTGCAGTTCCGGTGTCAGTGACCTCTGTATGTACTGCAGTTCCGGTGTCAGTGGTGCAGTGTGGACAGAGCCAGTTGAGTCTCCGTCGTACACTTTAGTTGCAACACTGCTGGTTGATGAGTGATGAGGTGCTGAAGACGTACGGTTAGATAGCAAATAATTGGTAATATGTATTCGCAGCAGCGTCTTCCTAGCCAACAACTCAAAATCCCACACATTTTGTTATACCAAAATCCTGGATTGATTTTCTAAGAGAACATGCTGCCCTAAAGTTGCACACATTCAATCGTTTTCGTCACTCGCACTCCTTGCCATTCGAGTGCTCGATGAACTGCTCATCCAACCTGTGGTAGTAGCAGCCCATGTCGAATAAGTATTCAGAGATTCTTAGCACGGCCATTACTCAATACAAAGTCATTCACTGGCCCTGGGACCAGATACATTCTCCGTTTTCGGCGTTCCGTTGGTGTCGTACCTACTGTCGGATTAGCCATGACTGCTGTTGATGTCCGGTAATTTCACATGGGACTGGCGAACCCCCACGACGGGATTAAGACGGTCAATCAGTATTATCCTGACAGGGGTACGGTGACGCCATGGTGTCAGTATTATCCTGACAGGGGTACGGCGCGGTGGCGTCAGTATTATCCTGACAGGGGTACGGTGGCGCCATGGTGTCAGTATTATCCTGACAGGGGTACGGTGGCGCCATGGTGTCAGTATTATCCTGACAGGGGTACGGTGGCGCCATGACGCCAGTATTATCCTGGCAGGGGTACGGTGACGCCATGGTGTCAGTATTATCCTGACAGGGGTACGGCGCAGTGGCGTCAGTATTATCCTGACAGGGGTACGGTGGCGCCATGGTGTCAATATTATCCTGACAGGGGTACGGTGGCGCCATGGCGTCAGTATTATCCTGACAGGGGTACGGTGACGCAATGGCGTCAGTATTATCCTGACAGGGGTACGGTGGCGCCATGGTGTCAGTACTATGCTGACAGGGGTACGGCGCGCTGGCGCCATGGCGTCAGTATTATCCTATCAGGGGAACGGTGACGCCATGGCGTCAGTATTATCCTGACAGGGGTACGGTGGCGACATGGTGTCAGTACTATGCTGACAGGGTACGGTGGCGCCATGGCGTCAGTATTATCCTGACAGGGGTACGGTGGCTCCATGGTGTCAATATTATCCTGACAGGGGTACGGTGACGCCATGGCGTCAGTATTATCCTGACAGGATACGGTGGCGTCATGGTGTCAGTATTATCCTGACAGGGGTACGGTGGCGCCATGGCGTCAGTACTATGCTGACAGGGGTACGGTGGCGCCATGGTGTCAGTATTATCCTGACAGGGGTACGGTGGCGCCATGGTGTCAGTATTATCCTGACAGGGGTACGGTGGTGCCATGGTGTCAGTACTATGCTGGCAGGGGTACGGTGGCGCCATGGTGTCAGTATTATCCTGACAGGGGTACGGTGGCGCCATGGTGTCAGTACTATGCTGACAGGGGTACGGTGGCGCCACGGTGTCAGTATTATCCTGACAAGGGTACGGTGGCGCCATGGTGTCAGTATTATCCTGACAGGGGTACGGTGGCGCCATGGTGTCAGTATTATCCTGACAACAGGGGTACGGTGGCGCCATGGCGTCAGTACTATGCTGACAGGGGTACGGTGGCGCCATGTGTCAGTATTATCCTGACAAGGGTACGGTGGCGCCATGGTGTTAGTATTACCCTGACAGGGGTACGGTGACGCCATGGTGTCAGTATTATCCTGACAGGGGTACGGTGGCGCCATGGTGTCAGTACTATGCTGACAGGGGTGCGGTGGCGCCGGTGTCCGTATTATCGTGACAGGGGTACGGTGGCGCCATGGCGTCAGTATTATCCTGACAGGGGTACGGTGGCGCCATGGTATCAGTATTATCCTGACAGGGTACGGTGACGCCATGGCGTCAGTATTATCCTGACAGGGGTACGGTGGCGCCATGGTGTCAGTATTATCCTGACAGGGGTACGGTGGCGCCATGGTGTCAATATTATCCTGACAGGGGTACGGTGGCGCCATGGTGCCAGTATTATCCTGACAGGGGTACGGTGGCGCCATGGTGCCAGTATTATCCTGACAGGGGTACGGTGGCGTCATGATGTCAGTATTACCCTGACAGGGGTACGGTGGCGCCATGGCGTCAGTATTATCCTGACAGGGGTACGGTGGCGCCTTGGTGTCAGTATTATCCTGACAGGGGTACGGTGGCGCCGTGGTGTCAGTATTATCCTGACAGGGGTACGTTGGCGCCATGGTGTCAGTATTATCCTGACAGGATACGGTGACGCCATGACGTCAGTATTATCCTGACAGGGGTACGATGGCGCCATGGTGTCAGTGTTATCCTGACAGGGGTACGGTGGCGCCATGGTGTCAGAATTATCCTGACAGGGGTACGGTGGCGTCATGGTGTCAGTATTATCCTGACAGGGGTACTGTGGCGCCATGGTGTCAGTATTATCCTGACAGGGGTACGGTGACGCCATGGCGTCAGTATTATCCTGACAGGGGTACGGTGGCGCCATGGTGCCAGTATTATCCTGACAGGGGTACGGTGGCGCCATGGTGTCAGTATTATCCTGACAGGGGTACGGTGGCGCCATGACGTCAGTATTATCCTGACAGGGGTACGGTGACGCCATGGTGTCAGTATTATCCTGACAGGGGTACGGTGGGCCATGGTGTCAGTATTATCCTGACAGGGGCACGGTGACGCCATGGCGTCAGTATTATCCTGACAGGGGTACGGTGACGCCATGGTGTCAGTATTATCCTGACAGGGGTACGGTGGCGCCATGACGTCAGTATTATCCTGACAGGGGTACGGTGGCGCCATGGTGCCAGTATTATCCTGAAAGGGGCACGGTGGTGTCAGTATTATCCTGACAGGGGTACGGTGGCGCCATGACGTCAGTATTATCCTGAAAGGGGTACGGTGGCGCCATGGTGTCAGTATTATCCTGACAAGGGTACGGTGGTGTCAGTATTATCCTGTCAGGGGTACGGTGGCGCCATGACGTCAGTATTATCCTGACAGAGGTACGGTGGCGCCATGGTTTCAGTATTATCCTGACAGGGGTACGGTGGCGCCATGGCGTCAGTATTATCCTGACAGGGGTACGGTGGCGCCTTGGTGTCAGTAATATCCTGACAGGGGTACGGTGGCGCCATAGCGTCAGTATTATCCTGACAGGGTACGGTGACGCCATGGTGTCAGTATTATCCTGACAGGGGTACGGTGGCGCCATGACGTCAGTATCATCCTGACAGGGGTACGGTGGCGCCATGGTGCCAGTATTATCCTGAAAGGGGCACGGTGGTGTCAGTATTATCCTGACAGGGGTGCGGTGGCGCCATGACGTCAGTATTATCCTGACAGGGGTACGGTGGCGCCATGGTGTCAGTATTATCCTGACAGGGGTACGGTGGCGTCAGTATTATCCTGACAGGGGTACGGTGGCGCCATGGTGTCAATATTATCCTGACAGGGGTACGGTGGCGCTATGGTGTCAGTATTATCCTGACAGGGGTACGGTGAGGCCATGGCGTCAGTATTATCCTGACAGGGGTACGGTGGCGCCATGGTGTTAGTACTATGCTGACAGGGGTACGGCGCGCTGGCGCCATGGCGTCAGTATTATCCTGACAGGGGTACGGTGACGCCATGGCGTCAGTATTATCCTGACAGGGGTACGGTGGCGCCATGGTGTCAGTACTATGCTGACAGGGGTACGGCGCGCTGGCGCCATGGCGTCAGTATTATCCTGACAGGGGTACGGTGGCGCCATGGCGTCAGTATTATCCTGACAGGGGTACGGTGGCGCCATGACGTCAGTATTATCCTGACAGGGGTACGGTGACGCCATGGTGTCAGTATTATCCTGACAGGGGTACGGTGGGCCATGGTGTCAGTATTATCCTGACAGGGGCACGGTGACGCCATGGCGTCAGTATTATCCTGACAGGGGTACGGTGACGCCATGGTGTCAGTATTATCCTGACAGGGGTACGGTGGCGCCATGACGTCAGTATTATCCTGACAGGGGTACGGTGGCGCCATGGTGCCAGTATTATCCTGAAAGGGGCACGGTGGTGTCAGCATTATCCTGACAGGGGTACGGTGGCGCCATGACGTCAGTATTATCCTGAAAGGGGTACGGTGGCGCCATGGTGTCAGTATTATCCTGACAAGGGTACGGTGGTGTCAGTATTATCCTGTCAGGGGTACGGTGGCGCCATGACGTCAGTATTATCCTGACAGAGGTACGGTGGCGCCATGGTTTCAGTATTATCCTGACAGGGGTACGGTGGCGCCATGGCGTCAGTATTATCCTGACAGGGGTACGGTGGCGCCTTGGTGTCAGTAATATCCTGACAGGGGTACGGTGGCGCCATAGCGTCAGTATTATCCTGACAGGGTACGGTGACGCCATGGTGTCAGTATTATCCTGACAGGGGTACGGTGGCGCCATGACGTCAGTATTATCCTGACAGGGGTACGGTGGCGCCATGGTGCCAGTATTATCCTGAAAGGGGCACGGTGGTGTCAGTATTATCCTGACAGGGGTGCGGTGGCGCCATGACGTCAGTATTATCCTGACAGGGGTACGGTGGCGCCATGGTGTCAGTATTATCCTGACAGGGGTACGGTGGCGTCAGTATTATCCTGACAGGGGTACGGTGGCGCCATGGTGTCAATATTATCCTGACAGGGGTACGGTGGCGCTATGGTGTCAGTATTATCCTGACAGGGGTACGGTGAGGCCATGGCGTCAGTATTATCCTGACAGGGGTACGGTGGCGCCATGGTGTTAGTACTATGCTGACAGGGGTACGGCGCGCTGGCGCCATGGCGTCAGTATTATCCTGACAGGGGTACGGTGACGCCATGGCGTCAGTATTATCCTGACAGGGGTACGGTGGCGCCATGGTGTCAGTACTATGCTGACAGGGGTACGGCGCGCTGGCGCCATGGCGTCAGTATTATCCTGACAGGGGTACGGTGACGCCATGGCGTCAGTATTATCCTGACAGGGGTATGGTGGCGCCATGGTGTCAGTATTATCCTGACAGGGGTACGGTGGCGTCAGTATTATCCTGACAGGGGTACGGTGGCGCCATGGTGTCAATATTATCCTGAGAGGGGTACGGTGGCGCCATGGTGTCAGTATTATCCTGACAGGGGTACGGTGGCGCCATGGTGCCAGTATTATCCTGAAAGGGGCACGGTGGTGTCAGTATTATCCTGACAGGGGTGCGGTGGCGCCATGACGTCAGTATTATCCTGACAGGGGTACGGTGGCGCCATGGTGTCAGTATTATCCTGACAGGGGTACGGTGGCGTCAGTATTATCCTGACAGGGGTACGGTGGCGCCATGGTGTCAATATTATCCTGACAGGGGTACGGTGGCGCTATGGTGTCAGTATTATCCTGACAGGGGTACGGTGGGACATGGTGTCAGTATTATCCTGACAGGGGCACGGTGACGCCATGGCGTCAGTATTATCCTGACAGGGGTACGGTGACGCCATGGTGTCAGTATTATCCTGACAGGGGTACGGTGGCGCCATGACGTCAGTATTATCCTGACAGGGGTAGGGTGGCGCCATGGTGCCAGTATTATCCTGAAAGGGGCACGGTGGTGTCAGTATTATCCTGACAGGGGTACGGTGGCGCCATGACGTCAGTATTATCCTGAAAGGGGTACGGTGGCGCCATGGTGTCAGTATTATCCTGACAAGGGTACGGTGGTGTCAGTATTATCCTGTCAGGGGTACGGTGGCGCCATGACGTCAGTATTATCCTGACAGAGGTACGGTGGCGCCATGGTTTCAGTATTATCCTGACAGGGGTACGGTGGCGCCATGGCGTCAGTATTATCCTGACAGGGGTACGGTGGCGCCTTGGTGTCAGTAATATCCTGACAGGGGTACGGTGGCGCCATAGCGTCAGTATTATCCTGACAGGGTACGGTGACGCCATGGTGTCAGTATTATCCTGACAGGGGTACGGTGGCGCCATGACGTCAGTATTATCCTGACAGGGGTACGGTGGCGCCATGGTGCCAGTATTATCCTGAAAGGGGCACGGTGGTGTCAGTATTATCCTGACAGGGGTGCGGTGGCGCCATGACGTCAGTATTATCCTGACAGGGGTACGGTGGCGCCATGGTGTCAGTATTATCCTGACAGGGGTACGGTGGCGTCAGTATTATCCTGACAGGGGTACGGTGGCGCCATGGTGTCAATATTATCCTGACAGGGGTACGGTGGCGCTATGGTGTCAGTATTATCCTGACAGGGGTACGGTGAGGCCATGGCGTCAGTATTATCCTGACAGGGGTACGGTGGCGCCATGGTGTTAGTACTATGCTGACAGGGGTACGGCGCGCTGGCGCCATGGCGTCAGTATTATCCTGACAGGGGTACGGTGACGCCATGGCGTCAGTATTATCCTGACAGGGGTACGGTGGCGCCATGGTGTCAGTACTATGCTGACAGGGGTACGGCGCGCTGGCGCCACGGCGTCAGTATTATCCTGACAGGGGTACGGTGACGCCATGGTGTCAGTATTATCCTGACAGGGGTACGGTGGCGCCATGGTGTCAGTACTATGCTGACAGGGGTACGGTGGCGCCATGGCGTCAGTACTATGCTGACAGGGGTACGGTGGCTCCATGGTGTCAGTATTATCCCGACAGGGGTACGGTGGCGCCATGGTGTCAGTATTATCCTGACAGGGGTACGGTGGCGCCATGGTGTCAGTATTATCCTGACAGGGGTACGGTGACGCCATGGCGTCAGTATTATCCTGACAGGGGTACGGTGGCGCCATGGTGTCAGTACTATGCTGACAGGGGTACGGCGCGCTGGCGCCATGGCGTCAGTATTATCCTGACAGGGGTACGGTGACGCCATGGTGTCAGTATTATCCTGGCAGGGGTACGGTGGCGCCATGGTGTCAGTACTATGCTGACAGGGGTACGGTGGCGCCATGGCGTCAGTATTATCCTGACAGGGGTACGGTGGCTCCATGGTGTCAGTATTATCCTGACAGGGGTACGGTGACGCCATGGCGTCAGTATTATCCTGACAGGATACGGTGGCGTCATGGTGTCAGTATTATCCTGACAGGGGTACGGTGGTGCCATGGCGTCAGTACTATGCTGACACGGGTACGGTGGCGCCATGGCGTCAGTATTATCCTGACAGGGGTACGGTGGCGCCATGGTGTCAGTACTATGCTGACAGGGGTACGGTGGCGCCATGGCGTCAGTATTATCCTGACAGGGGTACGGTGACGCCATGGCGTCAGTATTATCCTGACAGGATACGGTGGCGTCATAGTGTCAGTGTTATCCTGACAGGGGTACGGTGGCGCCATGGCGTCAGTACTATGCTGACAGGGGTACGGTGGCGCCATGGTGTCAGTATTATCCTGACAGGGGTACGGTGGCGCCATGGTGTCAGTATTATCCTGACAGGGGTACGGTGGCGCCATGGTGTCAGTATTATCCTGACAGGGGTACGGTGGCGCCATGGTGTCAGTACTATGCTGACAGGGGTACGGTGGCGCCACGGTGTCAGTATTATCCTGACAAGGGTACGTTGGCGCCATGGTGTCAGTATTATCCTGACAGGGGTACGGTGGCGCCATGGTGTCAGTATTATCCTGACAGGGGTACGTTGGCGCCATGGTGTCAGTATTATCCTGACAGGATACGGTGACGCCATGACGTCAGTATTATCCTGACAGGGGTACGGTGGCGCCATGGTGTTAGTATTACCCTGACAGGGGTACGGTGACGCCATGGTGTCAGTATTATCCTGACATGGGTACGGTGGCGCCATGGTGTCAGTACTATGCTGACAGGGGTGCGGTGGCGCCATGGTGTCCGTATTATCGTGACAGGGGTACGGTGACGCCATGGCGTCAGTATTATCCTGACAGGGGTACGGTGGCGCCATGGTGTCAGTATTATCCTGACAGGGGTACGGTGGCGCCATGACGTCAGTATTATCCTGACAGGGGTGCGGTGACGCCATGGTGTCAGTATTATCCTGACAGGGGTACGGTGGGCCATGGTGTCAGTATTATCCTGACAGGGGGGCACGGTGACGCCATGGCGTCAGTATTATCCTGACAGGGGTACGGTGACGCCATGGTGTCAGTATTATCCTGACAGGGGTACGGTGGCGCCATGACGTCAGTACTATCCTGACAGGGGTACGGTGGCGCCATGGTGCCAGTATTATCCTGAAAGGGGCACGGTGGTGTCAGTATTATCCTGACAGGGGTACGGTGGCGCCATGACGTCAGTATTATCCTGACAGGGGTACGTGGCGCCATGGTGTCAGTATTATCCTGACAGGGGTACGGTGGTGTCAGTATTATCCTGTCAGGGGTACGGTGGCGCAATAACGTCAGTATTATCCTGACAGAGGTACGGTGGCGCCATGGTTTCAGTATTATCCTGACAGGGGTACGGTGGCGCCATAGCGTCAGTATTATCCTGACAGGGGTACGGTGGCGCCTTGGTGTCAGTAATATCCTGACAGGGGTACGGTGGCGCCATAGCGTCAGTATTATCCTGACAGGGGTACGGTGACGCCATGGTGTCAGTATTATCCTGACAGGGGTACGGTGGCGCCATGACGTCAGTATTATCCTGACAGGGGTACGG
This sequence comes from Chirona hameri, assembly GCA_036785665.1. Lineage (NCBI taxonomy): Eukaryota > Metazoa > Arthropoda > Thecostraca > Balanomorpha > Balanidae > Chirona > Chirona hameri. The sequence goes on along the minus strand of JAXIVJ010008083.1, from coordinate 20,762 downwards.
TGGCGCCATGGTGCCAGTATTATCCTGAAAGGGGCACGGTGGTGTCAGTATTATCCTGACAGGGGTACGGTGGCGCCATGACGTCAGTATTATCCTGACAGGGGTATGGTGGCGCCATGGTGTCAGTATTATCCTGACAGGGGTACGGTGGCGTCAGTATTATCCTGACAGGGGTACGGTGGCGCCATGGTGTCAATATTATCCTGAGAGGGGTACGGTGGCGCCATGGTGTCAGTATTATCCTGACAGGGGTACGGTGACGCCATGGCGTCAGTATTATCCTGACAGGGGTACGGTGGCGCCATGGTGTTAGTACTATGCTGACAGGGATACGGCGTGCTGGCGCCATTGCGTCAGTATTATCCTAACAGGGGTACGGTGACGCCATGGCGTCAGTATTATCCTGACAGGGGTACGGTGGCGCCATGGTGTCAGTACTATGCTGACAGGGGTACGGCGCGCTGGCGCCATGGCGTCAGTATTATCCTGACAGGGGTACGGTGACGCCATGGTGTCAGTATTATCCTGGCAGTGGTACGGTGGCGCCATGGTGTCAGTACTATGCTGACAGGGGTACGGTGGCGCCATGTCGTCAGTATTATCCTGACAGGGGTACGGTGGCTCCATGGTGTCAGTATTATCCTGACAGGGGTAGGATGACGCCATGGCGTCAGTATTATCCTGACAGGATACGGTGGCGTCATGGTGTCAGTATTATCCTGACAGGGGTACGGTGGCGCCATGGCGTCAGTACTCTGCTGACAGGGGTACGGTGGCGCCATGGTGTCAGTATTATCCTGACAGGGGTACGGTGGCGCCATGGTGTCAGTATTATCCTGACAGGGGTACGGTGGCGCCATGGTGTCAGTATTATCCTGACAGGGGTACGGTGACGCCATGGCGTCAGTATTATCCTGCCAGGGGTACGGTGGCGCCATGGTGTCAGTACTATGCTGACAGGGGTACGGCGCGCTGGCGCCATGGCGTCAGTATTATCCTGACAGGGGTACGGTGACGCCATGGTGTCAGTATTATCCTGACAGGGGTACGGTGGCGCCATGGTGTCAGTACTATGCTGACAGGGGTACGGTGGCGCCATGGCGTCAGTATTATCCTGGCAGGGGTACGGTGGCTCCATGGTGTCAGTATTATCCTGACAGGGGTACGGTGACGCCATGGCGTCAGTATTATCCTGACAGGGGTACGGTGGCGCCATGACGTCAGTATTATCCTCTGACAGGGGTACGGTGACGCCATGGTGCCAGTATTATCCTAACAGGGGTACGGTGGGCCATGGTGTCAGTATTATCCTGACAGGGGCACGGTGACGCCATGGCGTCAGTATTATCCTGACAGGGGTACGGTGGCGCCATGGCGTCAGTATTATCCTGACAGGGGTACGGTGACGCCATGGCGTCAGTATTATCCTGACAGGATACGGTGGCGTCATGGTGTCAGTTCTATCCTGACAGGGGTACGGTGGCGCCATGGCGTCAGTACTACGCTGACAGGGGTACGGTGGCGCCATGGTGTCAGTATTATCCTGACAGGGGTACGGTGGTGCCATGGTGTCAGTATTATCCTGACAGGGGTACGGTGGCGCCATGGTGTCAGTATTATCCTGACAGGGGTACGGTGGCGTCATGGTGTCAGTACTATACTGACAGGGGTACGGTGGCGCCACGGTGTCAGTATTATCCTGACAAGGGTACGGTGGCGCCATGGTGTCAGTATTATCCTGACAGGGGTACGGTGGCGCCATGGTGTCAGTATTATCCTGACAACAGGGGTACGGTGGCGCCATGGCGTCAGTACTATGCTGACAGGGGTACGGTGGCGCCATGTGTCAGTATTATCCTGACAGGGGTACGGTGGCGCCATGGTGTTAGTATTACCCTGACAGGGGTACGGTGACGCCATGGTGTCAGTATTATCCTGACAGGGGTACGGTGGCGCCATGGTGTCAGTATTATCCTGGCAGGGGTACGGTGGCGTCATGATGTCAGTATTACCTTGACAGGGGTACGGTGGCGCCATGGCGTCAGTATTATCCTGCCAGGGGTAAGGTGGCGCCTTGGTGTCAGTATTATCCTGACAGGGATACGGTGGCGCCATGGTGTCAGTATTATCCTGACAGGGGTACGTTGGCGCCATGGTGTCAGTATTATCCTGACAGGATACGGTGACGCCAGGGCATCAGTATTATCCTGACAGGGGTACGGTGGCGCCATGGTGTCAGTATTATCCTGACAGGGGTACGGTGGCGCCATGGTGTCAGTATTATCCTGACAGGGGTACGGTGGCGTCATGGTGTCAGTATTATCCTGACAGGGGTACGGTGGCGCCATGGTGTCAGTATTATCCTGACAAGGGTACGGTGACGCCATGGCGTCAGTATTATCCTGACAGGGGTACGGTGGCGCCATGGTGCCAGTATTATCCTGACAGGGGTACGGTGGCGCCATGGTGTCAGTATTATCCTGACAGGGGTACGGTGGCGCCATGACGTCAGTATTATCCTCTGACAGGGGTACGGTGACGCCATGGTGCCAGTATTATCCTGACAGGGGTACGGTGGGCCATGGTGTCAGCATTATCCTGACAGGGGCACGGTGACGCCATGGCGTCAGTATTATCCTGACAGGGGTACGGTGACGCCATGGTGTCAGTATTATCCTGACAGGGGTACGGTGGCGCCATGACGTTAGTATTATCCTGACAGGGGTACGGTGGCGCCATGGTGCCAGTATTATCCTGAAAGGGGCACGGTGGTGTCAGTATTATCCTGACAGGAGTACGGTGGCGCCATGACGTCAGTATTATCCTGACAGTGATACGGTGGCGCCACGGTGTCAGTATTATCCTGACAGGGGTACGGTGGTGTCAGTATTATCCTGTCAGGGGTACGGTGGCGCCATGACGTCAGTATTATCCTGACAGAGGTACGGTGGCGCCATGGTTTCAGTATTATCCTGACAGGGGTACGGTGGCGCCATAGCGTCAGTATTATCCTGACAGGGGTACGGTGGCGCCTTGGTGTCAGTAATATCCTGACAGGGGTACGGTGGCGCCATAGCGTCAGTATTCTCCTGACAGGGGTACGGTGACGCCATGGTGTCAGTATTATCCTGACAGGGGTACGGTGGCGCCATGACGTCAGTATTATCCTGACAGGGGTACGGTGGCGCCATGGTTCCAGTATTATCCTGAAAGGGGCACGGTGGTGTCAGTATTATCCTGACAGGGGTACGGTGGCGCCATGACGTCAGTATTATCCTGACAGGGGTACGGTGGCGCCATGGCGTCAGTATTATCCTGACAGGGGTACGGTGACGCCATGGTGTCAGTATTATCCTGACAGGGGTACGGTGGCGCCATGGTGTCAGTATTATCCTGACAGGGGTACGGTGACGCCATGACGTCAGTATTATTCTGACAGGGGTACGGTGCGCTGGCGCCATAGGGTGCCGTGTAACATACGTTCTCGTGCTGTTGGTGGTTAATTGGTGAAAGTAAAATGCTGTATTCTGGTCGGGCTATAGGTAATTACCTTTTTCGGCCCATATAAATATAACGAGTCTTGCTCTGAGCACGTGCCGGTACCACATCGGGCAAACAACCAGGCATATATTAAAATGGCACACACATAGGGCACTTAGAGACATCAAATAAGGGAGTTAGTCGGAGACCCTGACGGAGCTTACGAACACACGCTGTTGCGTTTCCAGTGTGAAAACATTCAATACACTTACTGATGGTGCGCCATCTAGCGGACTCGCGATTGAGGTAAGGTTCGCAAACTTGCCACTAGATGACTATTCACGTTTCAGTGTCTGATTCCAGGGTCCTCTCTACATCTCCGGCCGCGACTCATGCCACCCCCCCCCCCTCCCCCACAGACTGACACCCCTCGCCACCTGACACCCGAGCGTCTTCCGATAACGGACGGTCAGTCAACGGATAAAACAGCGACACTGCATGCCCCCCCCCCCCCCTTCCCCTCCTGCAGGCAATTCCCCCTCCCTCCTCCGTTAGAGTCCCCCACCCTCCGCCGAGGGTCGAGTAGGCCTACCGCTGAAGGTAATTAGCAGGGAAGAGGGGCGAGGTAAAACCAGACACCACCCCACTGATAAGATAGAAGAGTGCGAACTGCGCGGGTCGGTTGAAAATCTTGAAAGTCAAATGTCATTAAAATTGCTGCTGCCCAGCGACAAAACGTTGAATCGGACTGAGCTATGGTTGAATCAATGTAAATAGATATCTGCAAGCTTAAAACACACAATAAATGAAACTTTCGGGCCCAACGCAAGAAATGTATTTGAATCGTGAGAAAAAATGAAAATCCAATGTATTTTTTCAGTTTGCTCAGACGTGAGTCTCCCACCGGAAGATACCTGCCAGTGAAGTGTTCCGAGTTTCTCTGTGGATATATTAGGTACAATATCTTATCCTCCATATTTTTGATGGAAGCACGTGAACATTATATACAAAAATCATGATCACGCAAAAATGTGTTCGATGTCAGAGAACACAGGTAACCTCCTTGTTCGACTGTGCGTCTGCCGGTCGACCGACCATAATCAGCGGTAGTCAACTTTCCCGGCACAAAATAATTTTGTTGTAGAATTGCATGGTTTTTGCCAGTGTTCATTCAAATTCTGTTGAAATTTTGGCAGACCGTAGTTACGCTGACATCTAACATTAGTGAGATAATGGATAATAACATAAGGTTTGGGGCCAAATCCTGGCTCAATGGGCGCCACATACCTCAGCAGTTACGGCGACCCTGAGGCCTAAACCCAAATCATCATCAGTCTATAATCTATGGCGCGCGTTAGAAGGATAATATTGAGCCCTGGTGTAGGATGATGATTCCATGATGATTTAGTAGGATGATATATATCTTCTTTAAATCATATTATCTCATAATAATTATCTAAATATCTCCCTGCACGATAAAATCATGTTTCTAGCATGTGATAAATTCACATAAAATTAATGCCTCTCTTTCCCTGACGAATTCCGGGGTTGTTATTTTGCAATACAAATTTCACTTCAAATGCAACCATATTAATTATGTCGTAACCTATAGCCATTATGTACCAAAGATTGCGCTGTAAATTGTCGTCGATCAGGTACCTGGGAGCATTACAAATGTTATACCATAAAAAGGCATATCGATCCATCGGCAGGTATTGATAAAGGGTGAATCGAATGAGAGAGGCACCGCTTGAACGCTTATAAATCCTACCGCAAGATGTCACTCAAGTCGGTCGGGCCGATTGCGCGGCGGCTTATGCCAGCGTTTTTGCGTTGACCCTTCTTTGGGCCCTGGTGGGCCTTCTTTGGACCCGATCGGTATGAAAGGCGAAACAGCACTGTTTCCGACCGGCGTGCGTCGATTGGTGAGGGTCCCGTGTTGCTATCTCTGATAGGTTCTGAGTTTCAGCGTGGCAGTAGCGCATATAATTTATCTGGGCCCTTGTGGGCCTACTTTGGGCCTGACATAGGCGTAGGAACGTCATAAAAAGTGGGGTGGCCACAGTCACCCAGGGGTCCTTCCTATCTCAGGGTTCTCCATGTGTAAGGGGGCCCACCGGCCGATGTCCAAGGAGCATGTGCGGCTTAATAACAGGGCAGAATAATAACATGAAAGGCCTTAATAAATATCAATGGAAAACACGTACAATTTACACCATTCATTTCCTTATTCGATCCATTCGCCAAGTTTTCAGTGATATTTGTTCAGTATCCGATGCGTTTTTACCAATGAAGGCCACCCGAAGCAACTTAACTCCGCCATTGGCTGGGGGGGGGGGGAGATGCCCCCCCCCCCCCCACAAACCTTCGGACTGACTTTCGTCATAGCTCATCAAAGAACAGAGCTATCCACGCGAAACTTCTAGTTCCTTCTGCTACATCAATTATACGTCTGCTGAGAAAAAATGAAGCAATTTCGTCGAAACTACCTTGAGATATATAACATTTAGTGACGTCACTACACACGAGTTCGACGAAAAAATCAGCTAAATTTTAACAGGCAGTACAAAGTCCATTTTTTAAGTAATATGCCCCCAAAAAATATTAAGCATTCGTGTAATTGAACTCCTTGAGACCTTTCGATCGCCGCAAGTTGCGTTCAAATCGGACCATTAGTTTGGGAGTTAGGCAGGGGGGGGGGCGAAAAAGGCAATGACTTGATGAGTTACCTATACTTAGGGAGCCATAAGTCAGTAAAAGATAGAGATATTGCTTTGAAATTGTGTTTGGGTATCGTCCATGCTTGGTTCTCTAAAATATATTTTGGTTTTAAATATCTTTAAAATGTTTGTTTGAGTAGTAGGTAATTTAAAAAGGCAAATTACTTTGTGGTGGTCAAAAACCACAAAGTTTGCAAATCCGAGATAACCAATGAAAAGAGGAAGTTATTTCCTTTCTTTTGACGTTTGTATTTGCAATTTGCATCAAAACTCGATTTTCTACGTTTTTTCTCAAACATCGTTTTTCCACCAAAAATGGCATAACGTGAAGTCCTTAACACATCATTATCTCCCAAAGTACTGCATCAATTTCATTCACATGTGACAAGACGTAGAATTGATCTAGCATAAGGTATTGCAAGTGTCACGTCGATATCTATCCTAGTTTTAAAGTTATTGAGCAAATCCGGGAGGGGGTGCAGATTTTGCCCCCCCCCCCGCCCGCGGGGCGCTGGTTAGCCCTATTCCCTGCGGGCGCCCAGAATTACGTTAACCTGCGGGGGGCTCAGATTTACCCCCCCCCCCCCCCAGAGATCTCGAGAACCGATCGGGCGATTTCGATGTGGAAAACGGCCATTCGATTCGTCATCTCTCTTTTTGAATCCCGAATTTTTGTTTTGCTCAAAAATGGGGGTTAGGGGAAAATCAGTTTTTTTGTGTGTTTTTCGAAAAGTCATTGCAGCCATGTGGCTCGACCAATTTCCATGCCCCAAACCTTTTTGAGCTTCAAATGTACTGGTCTTTAATATATCAAAAGAAAGAAAAAATCATAGGCGTATTCAGGGAATGTAAAATGGGGGGGGATTTTCTTAAGACAAAATATGTGTTGTTCGTGATTGTTTAGGACGAAATGAACGTCACATGTGGCCATTATATGCTGTAATTTGTTAAATTTGATATATTGCGCATACGCGGATCCAGGAAAAACATGGGGGCACCATGCGCGTAACGCTTTTATCATCTTACCAATTTGAAATTCGACCTACATTGAGGGTGGGTATCACCTCCCATTTTTTTGTATCCTGAGTGCGCCTCTGCCCCAAAAATATGTACAATCTTAGTGTCTATGATGCATATTGCATTGAAATTGTTTCTGACGCATTTATTGCAACTACGAAGGAAGTATGCGCCGCAAAACCGCATTCGTAACACGCTCCCCAAAACAGGAGCCTGGAACCACTTCTGCTAGACCTATCTTTTTCTTCAAATTTTGGCACAACACGCGCCATTCAATTTTGGGAAAAGTCACAAAGTTTCAGGACGCTGGCCTTAACGGTTCAGAAGCGGCAAGTAAAACAACACCGGGAAGGGCAGAATCTGCCCCCGCAGGGAATAGGGTTAACCCGCTATTGGTTGGGGGTGGGAGCGTCCCCCTCCCCTGATGAACTTTCGCAATAGCTATACAAAATCAATAGCGCTATCGACGTGAAACTTCAGGTACCTTCACCTACATCAATGTTACGTCTTATGTGCAACAATGAAGCAATTTCGGTGATTTGGTTTCGAGATATGTCGAATTTAGTGACATTTAGTTACACACGAGTTTGACACAAAAATCAGCTAAACTTTAACAGGCCGTAAAAATGCCATATTTTGAGCAAAATGCAATCAAAAAACACCAAAAGATAGCACATTGCAAGGGCTACAACATGGCTATCTCAGGTTTTTGAAACGTTGCGTGTTTGACCCCATTTTGTTTTTTAATGCCATCAAAATACAACTTTTCAAACATTTTCAAAAACCGGAAGATATGTTGAAATACCACATGTGGACAATGCCCAAACCAAAATTGTAAAGTAATATGTTTACTTTTACTGACTTATGGCTCTCTAAGTATCAGTAACTCATGACGTCATATTTTAAAATTGCATTTTCTGGCTTTTAGTGGCCAGATACAAACAAATAAATGCCAGCACTGTATTTCTGAGACAAAACTGATCTAGAAACATGACTTTTTATTTGGATGTATGAATTTCAAATTTTGGCCTTATGTGACCTGACCTTCACCTTATATGGTGTCAGATTGTGAAAATTGCTGATACTATCGAATTCGACGTACAGAATAACCAATAAAACATGTGGCGCATGGCTTTCGTAGACCTCTGACCTTTTGTGACCTGACCTTGACCTTGAAATTTGCTTACAATTTCACTTTTGCTAATGCGGGAGATGCTTTATACCTTTGAGAGCACTTTGTGTGATAATAGTCTAAAACTAAGGCTTTGGATGGAAAGTATGGCCCAAAAACTCAAATACCTTAATTTTGAACTTTGACCTGACCGTGACCTGACATGTGACCTTATTTCGAAAATGTCGTGTAGGCTTTGGATGCGTCTCATCGGGAGCTTTGGATTGCCGCCTTGCGCGTCTCGCTGCGGTTATTAGTTCGGAAGATAACCAGGGGGGGGGGGGGGGCGAAAACGCCCCCCCCCCCCGTTCGGCTGAGACCCCAGACAATGCCGGGTTAATGATCCAAACCCCATCAATTGGATTTGAATCGGATTCGATCGGAAAGTTTTGCTTCGAATGGATTTGGATCGGATTGGATTTCTTGGGGTGTTTTGACCCCCCCCCCCAGAATACGGCTTCTAAAGGACGTAGACAAAAACCTAAAATATCGTTCGAAAGCTCGTCCAAAATAATTTTGAAACCACTTCGGTCATTTTTTTCTTCTCAGCTGAATACTGAGGTCACCAGAGATCATCAAATGTCAGATTTTCCAGTTTCAGGAAAAGCAAAAATGATCGAAATGATTTCAAACTAATTTTGGACAAGCTATCGAACGATATTTTCGGTTTTTGTCTACGTCCCATAGGAGCCGTGTTCGGGGGGGGGGCGTATAACCCTCTCGTCCGGTACGGCGAAGGTGGTGCCCAAGGTTTTGTCCTCAATGTTGAGCTCAAGTTAATAGTTTAGCCTTCAGAGGTCACCAAAGGTCAAAAAGGCTATTTTGGCAAAACAGTTTTTCGCAAATAACTTTTTACCAAATAAAGATAAGGCAATAATGTTGACACCATCCTGTTTGTCTCATCAAAAACGTTTTAATCACATTCATGGTAACCAGGTTAGGACAAATTAAACATTTGATCTCTTCAGGTCAAGGTCAAGTGGTGACCCAAGTAGGTCATGTTACACATTGGGCTACGTGTCTCGACGAGACAAACACATTGGTACCGGTCTCACTTCTCGTATATTAATTATGTCGATAGTTATTGATGAACAAATTGTTGGTGACCTCGGATGACCTCAGCTGGCTCTGTAGGGGTCACTGAACAAAAATTGCACCTGGGATATCAAGAATGGTCTATGATAACATGATCCAGAAGGAAGTGGACTGATATCATGCGTATCCTCGGAATAGGAGGCATTTTAATATTTTCCCATTGACTTATAATGGGGAGGTCACGAAATTGACCTGATCTTAGGTCACCGATATACAACAATCCAAGGAATAAGAATGCTAGGAGCCTATGACCTTATGCAATCCTGTAAGTTTCAAACCGATCGGACGAAACTGTGGCTGTGGTACGACAGCAAACGTTTTGGAGGTGGATTCACGTGACCTGGCCTGGTGACCTGACCTGAGATGACCTGAGGTCAAAACTTTCACAAAAAGTGGGTAATTGATGGCTAACAGCTGTGCCACATTTGGCGGCGCTGCGCGTCGCCGTTTTTTCCGCTATCCTCGAAAAACTTAGAGGGCGTCTACCCCCACCCTCCCGGCACGGCGAGGGCTAAGCTAAATCGAGGCAAGGAACAGAGGACTGCAAACCTGAACTACACATACTGATCGTTTCACAAAACTTCAAAACAGCCATAACAACTTGACAATGATGCTAAATAATCCCATTTAGATGCCCTCCTTCTTTAGTCATAGGGCCCTTTTCAGGCATTAACCCTATTTGTAACAGGCTCCTGGCTACCCCTATTTGTAACAGGAGGGGGGCCGGATTCCGCCCCCCCCCCGGAGATCTCGAGATCTACCCGTCCGATTTTCAAAAATGAAACGGTGTTTGGTTCCCCGCAACACGATCTACATTTATAAATAATAAAAAAATATACATTTGGGATAGGGGGCAACAGGGGGGCAAAAACTACAAATTTTAGTGGTATTTTTGATCCAACATAGCTTTCATGTTTATCGACCGATTTTAACACAACTAATAGGAATCGATAGAGATTGAATCGGAAATGGATATATGACGGTGACATTTGAAAATTCAAAAATCATAGGCGTGTGCAGGTCACTCAATATGGGGGTGAAGTAAATGCGTAATAAAACCATTTTTTTATGTTGTTTTTTGATAAATGAAATGGTATGTGATTGAGACATTAGACAAAACAGTTATAAATCATATTGTTTTGCCATAGGCGGTACCAGGTTAGTGAAAAAGGGGGGTAAAATTGGGAAAAATATTAACCGCAGACAAGTTGCTACCCAGCACTATAAATATGTTACTGATCATAGATAGTTCCTTTTTGCATGTTGTACTTCATCATAGGCGTATCCAGGATCCAAACTAGGGCGGCGAAAGACCTTTTGATAAGTATATTATCCGCTCTTATGATACTAACTAGTCAACAGTGACTATTTCACTTACAACTTCAATTAACATTGCTTACCCCCCATTTTACCCTACCTGGACTCGCCTATTATCTTATAATCGTTCGTAGAGTAGCCTGTGGTGCGTGTTTCATCCGAAAACTGCAGTATGTTATGTCATTGTACGCCCATGCCTCTTAGTTTCCTTGCAATAATATGACCCCCTTTCTTCCATTCCTGAGCGCGCCTCTGCAAAAAATGACTTTATTCCCTTTTCTGGTCTCATATGTGCACATATTATTATAGGCTAAACGTATATTGCGCCGTTATCGCTGGCATATCGTCATCACCATGCCAGTCACCCCCCTTTTCATGTTCCTGAACACGCCCCTGAAACTCTATATGTAATAAATTATGCAAATAATGGAAGCAGAAGCTATCTTTTACATCTTGATAGCTATAAATGCCCCTTACATTGCTCTATTGTCTTCCCGCCAAACATTGAATACTTCCTGGAAACCCCCCCCCCCCCTTTTCAAGCCCCTGAAACCGCCTCTGCCATGCAATTTGGTATGATATTTCATTAACATCATCTAATTTGCACTTGTTGCAATCACGGTAAGCCGATGTAACTCCTTCATACTTGATGCAGTTAGGAAGAAACCGTGAAGATCGCATTTCCGTATTTTCGCCAAATGTCGCCTCCGAACCCACCCAAAACTGTGCCCTGGAACCGCCTCTGTTCAAGTTAAGAACTCAAAATTTTGACTCCAAATGCGAAGTTTAATTCTATGAAAAGTCCCAAAATTGCATGGGCCTGCTCCCAGCCGTTCTGGAAATATCTGCGAAAAACATGAGGGGGGCGGAATCCGCCCCCCCCCCCTTTTACAAATAGGGTTAAAGGTTCCTTGCTAAGCCTGAGAGGGCCCTTGTCAGACCTAAGAGGCTCTTTCCAGTTTCCAGACCTGAGAGGGCCCTTACTAGACTTGGAGGAACCTGAGTGGATCTTAGGGGCCATCGGTCGATCTCAAGGGCCCTCGGTCGATCTTAAGGGCTCTCGGTAGATCTCAGTGGGCCCTCGGTCGTTCTCAGGGGAGGCCCTCGGTCAATCTCAGGGGGCCCTCGGTCGATCTTATGGGGCCCTTGGTGCACCACAGGGGGCCTTCGGTGTAACTCATGGGGCCTTTGGTCGATCTCAGATGGTCGTCTCTCGATCTCAGGGATGATCGGTCGATCTCAGGGACCCTCAGAAGATATCAGAAGCATTAGGTGCATCTCAGGGAGCTTCGGTGCATTTCAGGGTCCCTCGTTCGAGCTCAGGAGCCCTCGACCGATCTCAGGGGGCCCTCGTTGTATCTCAAGGGGCCCTCGGTCGATCTCAGGGGTGGGTGGGGGTCGATCGGTCTGTCGATTTGAGGAGGCCCTCGGTGTAATTCAGGGGGCATTCTGTATCTCGCAAGGGGCCCTCGGATCATCTCGGAGGGCCCTCTGTGTATCAGGGGGGACCCTCGGGGCATCTCAGGGGCCCTCGGTCAGAGTCAGGGGCCCTCGGTCGATTTGAGAGCGCCCTCGGTGCATCTCAGGGAGCCCGCTGTGTATCTCAGGGGTCCCTCTGTGTATCTCAGGGGACCCTCGGTGTATGTCAGGGGACCATCCGTACACCTCAGGGGGCCCTCGACGCATCTCAGAGGACCCTCGACGCATCTCAGAGGGCCCTCTGTGTATCTCAGGGGACCATCGGTGCATGTCAGGGGGTCCTCGGTCGATCTGAGGGGCCCTCGGTGTGTCTCAGGGGTCCTCCGTGCTTCCGAGGGGCCCTCTGTGTATCTCATGGGCCTTCGGTCTATGTTATGGGACCTCGGTCGGTTTCAGGGAGCCCTCGGCCGACCACAGGAGGCTCGATCTCGGGTCCCTCGGTCGATATCAGGGGGCCCTCGGTGCACTTCAGGGGCCCTCGGGCGATCTCAGATGTAATTTGTCATCAATGGGTGTGAGTTTTGAGTTAATTTACGAAGAAAACGTGGGGGCCAAAACATATGGTTGGCCCCTCCACTTTAAGAAGTGGGGGGGGGGGGCAAGTCCCCCCCCCCCCCCTGCCCCCCCCCCCCCCCCCCCCCCATGTTCCTACGCCTATGAGGCCTGATCAGTATGAAAGATGAAAAGGGCACCGTTTCTGACCACGCCGCGTCGATTGGTGAAGGTCCCGTGTTGCTATCTCTGGATAGGTTCTGAGTTTCAGCTTGGCATAGTAGCGTTTTCGAATCTTCTTTGGGCCCGATCGGTATGAAAGGCGAAACAACACCCCTACAAGAGCGTAGCTTTCGAATGGTGAAAGAATGAAGTCTCTAGCTTATGTATAGTTGCTGAGTTTAGGCGTGATATTGATCTGTGGCAATGCAATCTATATACCCCCGCACACCGTTATCGGCCCGAACGGCATGTGGCCTGGTGGTAAACATAACGCGGGGCCTCCCATTGTGACATATTCCAGTTACAAGTTGATTTTGCCGATATTTTGCTCTAGGTTGGAGGATATATGAAAACGGTTCATCTTAAACTTAAAAAGACTGGCGCGATGTAAGAACTTCGAACTCGAAACCCACACAGATACATTTCAAATACATGATTGCATTTGCATCTAGGGAGGATCATTACACGATTAAATGTTTTAGTATTTGAGAGGCAACTGCCATTTGTATTCAACATCCAGATGGTAAACAGGCGGTCCAGGCAACACCGTAACGCTCACTTGCTTGCGATGTGGCCCATACCTCTCATTCATTATTATCATCATTTTTAATCAGAATTTATCACATGCAATAACAATCCATTTGCTTTACCAACTCATTGCTTAAAGTGTAAAAAATGAATATGTTCTCATGTTTTCGCCTTCACACCCGGTCACATCGGACCCTAGAAGACAGAGAGTTGTCACCATGTTCCTCCACAGAGGTAATTAGCCACAGTTAAATCGTACCCCTCTCATCCCCTCTTATCTTTACCGCGTGTCGCCCCTTCTGATCCCCCGTGGTGTCTTATCAGCACCACGTGTGGGCAGTTTGTCGGGGGTCCCTCCTGGGTCCGACCGTCCGACCACCCAAAATGACCGCCGGTTTTCCCACAGTCGGGACGGGAGCTTATCGGTATTGGGCCACAAGTGTCGGCACCGGAACCAGTGGCGGGTGACGTCACGAGGTTTGGAGACGCCGACCTGGCCGACCCGGCAAACCCGACACAGCCAGCACCAGGGAGAATTGATTAAAACTATACGCTAACCTTCATCGCAGAGTGGGTTTGTTCCGTGGTACTACTCACCATTTCCATTGACCATGCTGTGTGTGTGTATGTGTTTTTTCCTCATTTGTATTTGGTGGCGACTGCATGATATTTGAGGTTTGTCTCTTCCAGTCATTCATGATTCTGCTGTATGAGCATGTCATGGACCAATGGCCAATTGGAAGACTTATAATATATTTGAAATTTACTTCAGTCTTTTCAGTTGCTGGTGCCGGCTTGTTGATAAATTTGAGCCTTTGGAAGGAAATATTTGTGAAATCGCATGAGCATGAGTCCATAACAAACAAAAATGAATGGCAAATCACACCAAGAACGCAAGTGATCTGTTATTATGCGCACTCTACCGAGGACACATACGTAAAGTGGCATCTGATTTGCAATGCTGAACTTTAAAACTATTCATCATCAGGTGATTCTGAAGCATAAATATTAACACAAGTGCAAACAACCGTCGTAAATACTTGCATTACAAGAAGTTGTCCCAAACCAAGAGATTTTGATACGAAAGAAAAGATTCCGTCTATTCAGGAAAACTTAGGTATATTATTTATTCCGAATATGTAGATTCAAAGAAGTGTGGTATTAAGCGATCCTATGCGAATAAATGTCAGTTGCCACCAAGAAATAACTTCAAAAAAATACAATTTGAAAGAAATGTTATTCGATGAAACACAACTGCAATATTTACGTATTTTGCATATATGCCACTTTTTGATGAAGAGAAAAATGCCTATAGAAAGTTAAACACCTACAAGCTTTTGCGGATAAGACAAGTTACAGACGAATGTGATGCAAAGAACTGCCTACGAAGAGTTACATTTGACGGGAAACGCGATACGAACATCTTCCCTGCAATCAAGTTTCAGAAATTCACAAATATCGCAACTCCAGCGGCCACAGACTGCTGTGACGTCACTCCAGGCAAGTGTAGTGATTGGCGGCAGACAGCCTGAGGGAGTCAGGTAGCCCGGGCCTGGGGCTACCTGCTGTGACATCACTCCAGGCGAGTGTGGTGATTGGCGGATGGCTGTCAGACAGCCTGAGGGTGTCAGGTAGCCCAGGCATGGACCTGAAATGGACTCAGGACCTCAGCGTAGCGGCAGCACTCGCTTAGTTTGGCCAGCGCTGACCGTTGTACGGCGTGATGCTCACAGCCCATTCAAACTTCAGCTCGACTCGGGTCATTTCTGGACATCAACGAGCTATGATGAGGACCACAGAGGTACACAGAGGAAGCAGAGAAATGCAGGGAGAGGTGAGTCGGAAAGTTTACTAGTGCTTGACTGCACTTATAGGTGCATCAAAGACAGAACATGTTCAGACTGTGCCCCTGGTACCACTGAGGCGTGAACATCATTTAAGCTGCCGCATTTCATTGTTGTTTGGATGCGAAATAACTACCCATTAACTTAACAATTTATGCTTATATAATACGCTTGTCTCAGATCTGAGCTCGGGCGCGCTGTGCTCTCTGGGTTCTGAGTTTCAGGACAAACAATGAATGACGACTGTTTGTTAATTGTGTGTTTCCAGAGCCGCTTCGGCCGCATGCTCACCCACCGCAGAGGGTTACCGTCCTGGCGGAGTAAAGTCAGCTCTGGTGTGGCGGGCCGCAGCCGGAGACACTGCCTCACCAGCCTCTGGGTCACCTGCCACCGGGTAGGATAGCAGGCTGATGAGCGTTTGGTCAGTAACTGGCAGATGTCTGTTTAAAGACATCTGCACTGTTTTTCAGAGTGATGCTGCCGCAAAGTCGAAGGTGTCTCTGTGGCTATTGCAACTAGTTAGCATCTTCCCATTAACTGTCCCAAGTGATTTTTGACTGCGACGATGAACTATACTTGACAACATAATCTAGTAGGATCAGGTCTGATAGAGCTAGGCATCCAAGTCAGCAGCCATATATTAGCAGTGACTCTAAATTGCGCGCTATAGTGTCAGTCAGCATTCACGGCCAGCACACAAAGTGCTGATCACTACTTCTGTCCGTCCACAGGCGGGTATGCACCGCAGCTCGGTCCGAGTTGGGTACCTGCCGCCTCCGAGGATGCTCCTACTGCTAATGGGGGCAGAAGAGCTGCGCCGGCGGACGCTGTCACCGCTGTCAGGCCTCCCAACACCACCCTGCTCCCCGCTGGCCGACTTCCCAGCACTGCAGCCGATGGCCTACCTGGTCCACCAGCCGCAGCCGTGGATGAAGAGGGCCCGGAGAAACGCTGAGAAGGACATGGCCGAAACTCTGGAGCGGTGGTTCCGCGAGAGCCGAAGCCGGCCCCGGGACGCCCCGGCTCCTCTGGATCCCTCGATGGAGAGGCAATAAGAGGCGGTGGCGGTAGCACCAGCCGAAGAGGCGGCGGCGGTAGCACCAGCCGAAGAGGCGGCGGCGGTAGCACCAGCCGAAGAGGCGGCGGCGGCAGCACCAGCCGAAGAGGCGGTAGCGGTAGCACCAGCCGAAGAGGCGGCGGCGGTAGCACCAGCCGAAGAGGCGGCGGCGGTAGCACCAGCCGAAGAGGCGGCGGCTGTAGTACCAGCCGAAGAGGCGCGTGATGAAGAGGATTATTCTTCTGAGAGGGAGAGGAGGAGGACATAGAGGAGCAATAAGAGGAGGAGGACATCGAGGAGCAGGGAGACAAGGACACCATGAATGACTCCGTCATTGCGCACCAGGAGTCATATGCAGATAATGACGTTGGAAGTGTGCCTTTCAAAATGATTTGTCGATGAAAGGCACTGGCAGTGACTGGAAACCAGATATCATGACGTGATGTCACGCTCACGTTTTCCGTTTTAACGTGCCACAGTCTGTCTGTTCAGACCTGTGTATCCGCCACTGTTGTCAGCAAATAAATTGGTAATTACTGGTGGTCACTGGTTACAGAAAATACATTGGAAAATATAATATCTAACGATGGTTTATTACACGCGCCACTGACTGATATGAACATTCGTGTTCCATAAACCATCATAAGCGATACCGGTAGAGGAGAGCTGTTATCTTTCCCCTCATACTCGCAAGAAGTGGGTTAAACACATGTGTTTAGGCGTGGGCAGAAGTATTCTTTCGAATAGTGTGGGTAGCTAATGAATATGAAAATTTTGCTCAGCAGTAATGCAATAAATACAAACACAATTCACCAGAAATACGAAAATGCAGGAACACTGAGGAGAAATCAATTTTGTTCCAGTCATGTAGCCACGATTGTCATTATCGCCATTTATCCTCCTGTCATTCGTACCGGAACATCTTTTCATCGCAGGTGAAAATTGACGATCATCACATTTACACATCGAGAATAGCTTTTCGTTCAGCATAACTATTCTACACTAGAGGATCCACAATGACAATACAAATTAGCTTGGTGAGCAAATCCCAGAGAGTTCCACAAACGAGGAAGATTTCGCATGCTTGCACAAGAACAACCGATTTGAAACAAATTGTATGTAGTAAAAGGAACTTAGATTTAAAAAAAAACATGAAATGTGCAAATTTTTCCCAACTTAACCGGACATTGACTGGGGTGTCAGCAGAACACTATAGACTGGGGGGAGGGGAGGGGGCGTTAAACGCCCCCTGGTTATCTTCCGAATCAATGATCGCAGCGCGACGCGCAAGGCGGAAATCGAAAGCACTCACTGAAACCAATCTAAAACATACTCAAAAATGTCAAAGTGAGGTAAAATGTCAGGTCACGGTCAAGTCAAAGGTCACAATCGACGTATTTGAGTGTATGGACCATACTTTCCATCCAAAACCTTCGATTATGACCATGATCATTCAAAGTGCTGCCAAAGGTATGATACACATCCCGCATGAGCTAAAGTGAGATTGTTGGCCAAGGTCACGGTCAAGGTCAGGTCATAAAACGTCACTATGGGCAAAATATCTACGAAAGTCAACCAACACATGTTTTATGGGTTATTTTCCACGTATAATTCGATAGTGATAGTCATTTTAGCACCTAACTTAATTTCCATAAAGTTAATGTCAAGTTCAGGTCAATTTCAAGTCACTGAATGAGCGAGAGCTTGTAGTTCGCCGCTTCCCAGTCTCCGCTCGTGCCACTCGGGCAGCTACCGATGAGCTGCTGCAGCTGCCGCGTGTCCGAACCAGGTTAAGGTGTCGTTCTTTTGTATTTCGCGCATCCAATGCATGGAACAGGCTGCCCGCAGAGGTGCGTGCGTCAGCCGCCGAGAGCAGCGGTGCCTTTAAACCTGCCCTGACCTAACACCTGTCAAGCAGGTAAATGTTAACTTGTGTCGAAATGTGTCGTATGTCGTGTCCTAGGCCTAGTTTTACACATTTGTGTATTATATGTTCATCGACGTGGTTTCTAGAAAACCCACATTGTTGAAGCACCTAAATACATACATACATACATACATACATACATACTGAAGGTCAAAAATTTTAATTGATAAATATAAATAAAATGCATGTTTCTAGATCAATTTTGACTCCGAAATACAGTGGTGGTATTTATGTGTCTGTATCTGGTCAATACAAGCCAAAAAACGGAATGTCAAAATATGACGTCATGAGTTACACATACTTTAGATGCCATAAGTCAGTCAAACATGGTGATATCATTCTGAAATTTGGTATGGTAGTTGTCCATATGTAGTTCTGACATATATTCCGTTTTTTAATATCTTTGACAAATTTTATTTTGTGTGCATTTAATTTGTTTTTACATTTTTTGGGGTAAAAAAACAAAATGTTCAAAAATCCGAGATGGCCATGTTATATCCCTTGCCATTTACTATCTTTTGACGTTTTTAGATCGCATTTTTCCTTTAAAAAATGGAATTTGTGTGGTCCTTTAGCCTTTAGCTGATTTTAGTGTAAAACTCGTGTGTAGTGACGTCACTAAATTCGCTATAAGTCGAAATTGTTCGACGAAATTGCTTTATTTGTTCACGGAAGACGTCACATCGATGTAGAAGAAGTTGCCCTAAGTTTCACGTTGATAGCGATATTGGTTTTTTATTTATTACGAAAATTAATCAGGGTTAAAACGCCCCCCCCCCCATTTAATGGCGGGTTAACCCCGCGCCAATATTGCGGTCACCAGAGGTCATCAAAAGGTCAAATTTTCCAGTTTTAGGACTCCGCTCCAGAAACCCCCAGATATCACAGGAACTATGACAGCTAGGAACAAACGGAAAACATAAATTGAAAGCTATTGAACCATGCAATCGAAATAGTTTCGTAATATTTTGGCTCAGGTTAATAGTTTAGGCTCCAGATCTTATCAAATGTAAAAAAGGGTATGTTTTACTAAACAGTTTTTTCACGAATATCTTTTTACCTAATAACGACAGGACAATACTTTCGATGTCATCGTGATTTCATCGTCAATGCGCTTCGACTCATTTTAGTTTTGACCAGGTTTGGTCAACTAAAAAAAATGAGCTCATGTCAAGGTCAAGTGGTAACCCAAGTAGGTCATGCTGTATATGGGAAGACGTACCTCGACGAGACAAACACATTGGTGTCGGTTTCACTTCTCCATCGTCATTATGTCGGGTGTTATTGACATACAACTGTTGGTGACCTCGGATGACCTCGGCTGACCCCGTAGGGGTCAGTGAACAAAAATATCACCTAGGTCATCAATAATGGCCTATAATAACATGATCCAGAAGGAATTAGACTGATATCTCGCGTATCCGTGGAAGGAAGCATTTTAATATTTCCCCATTGACCTATAATGGGGAGGTCACGAAATTGAGCCGACCTTAGGTCGCTGATATAAAAATCCAAGATAAACGAATTATAGATACATATGACCTTATGAAATCCTGTAAGTGTAAAACCGATCATCCAAAAAACTTTGACTGTGGTACGACCACAAGTTTTTTGGAGGTGGGTCACGTGACCTGGGCCCTGTTGTTCATCTCTTATAACTGCTGCTTTTTGTCCTATCTGATTCATATCTGGGTCTGGTTCATATCAAGCTAGGATAACCTGTCACTTTGAGTTGCTGATGTCATATTTTATGGTGCGAACACTAAGACCGATTTTATGAGTAAAAAAAGTATTTAAATGTTTTCAAAACTGCCTGTTTCAGCAGGTATCATGTTAACATTGTTTGTGAATACTGAGGTGAAGAAAACGAGTCCGTCCGATCATTGTAGACACGGAAATTTGCCAAACAGATTGCAAAACACCGAGTTATGAGGGTTTCGGTTGCTGATGTACCATTCTCATAGCAGAGAGGGATAGATTAGGCTAGGATAGATATTGGGGTAAACAAGCTGGATCCGCCCTCCAGATCGCGAACAAAATGGCGGTTATTGTCGTAAGTTTAGGACCAGCGAAGAGGTCTCCTAATTTTACGAATATTATATATGGATGACTTCTCGAGATCAGCCGTCCCACGGCAGGCTTGTACTTGACCAAAATGGTGTGTGACGAGAGGAAATATAAATGAATATACTCCCGTGGTAATTAAAACGCCCGACGTTTACAAAATAAATAAGGCTTTGTAAAGTGAATTTTTGCAATTGTTCTTAACTTTTTTGGAACTATCAGAATTCGATGGGTAGGCATTTTCAAAATTCCTTCTCTTGTATGTCTAATTACAAAATTAAGTAATCTCATATTATCGACGGAAGACCGTAATGGTTTGTTTGTTGCTAATTGGGAGAAAAGATGATTT